>JANTPZ010128122.1:0-36495 GCA_025593235.1 Vachellia pachyceras
ACCAAAAATTGAAATTCCAAAAATGCCCTTACTTTGATATTTTTGGCTACCGAAAATGCTTTTTGGAAATTTTCTGATCATTAAGGCCATTTCAATACCTCGAAAATTCCCATAATTCATAAGATCATTAGGGTATTTTTCTTTCCTTAAAAATTATTCCGGAAATGCCCTTACTAAATTTTCTTCCGAAAATCCAAATTCGGCGATTTTCAGTCTTTCGTATCACCATTCCGACAAAATGTTTCTAACTTCCTTATGGAAACAATTTTATAAATTAAGGAACTCCAAATACTATTTTTAGTCACTTTAACATTACATTTATGAGGCCTTTAGATAATTTAAATAATAATATTTGGCTAAAACTCATTAAATAGCCAGAATATTAATTATCGTAAAAATGTTCCACAAAGGGTATTTTTGTCCATTTAACCTTAACTGAGTCTCAATTGATGATCAATGACTTTTTCTCTATCTCCTGGTGCCTCAGGTCATTTTTCGGTATTTTGGTCAAAATTACCAAAATGCCCTTGACTTCTATCAAAATGACCATTTTGCCCTTACATTTTATTTACTTGCAAAATGGCATATTTGGCATCTCTTATACTTCTATTTATTCTCCGGACCCTTGAACACTCTGTAGCCCCTAGTTTAGCCATCATCCTCAGTTACCGAAAAGTGAGGATATTACAGTTTTTGGTGGCTCACCTATCAACATGCACTTGTCTACTCACAAGCACTTCCACTTATGTAATATCAGTCTACTACCAAAAAAAAAGTTTTATTTGTGCAGATTTTTCTGCGGATTTTGACTAAAAATCCGGAGGAAAAAAATTTTCCTACAGACTTTAATTCGCAAGTATAAGGTTCGTGGAAATTTATTTTCCTGCAGATTTTTCTGTAGGTAAATCCACAAGTAAAATTGTAGAAAATTAAAAGGTTTTTTTTAAAAATATATGTGGCTATTTTTCATTAGAAAATCCAAAAAAAATGACTACAAATTTTTTTTACCATTAAATAAACTTGAATGAATCAATGTCATGACTAAAAACATATATTTTATTAAGAATCCACTGGATTAAAATATAAATATGGAGACCCTCCTTTCACTCAAACAAATTTAATAGAGTGTATCAAGCCTCCGTAAAATTCACTAGACAAATTTAAAAATTGCCCCCTATATTTACATATCAAGTACAATTTGAACAATCATAGAGGCCACTGGTAATTAAAAAATTGTGGATGCAACTTCAATGAATCGGCGAATTCAATGGAACATATCAAGTCTCCTTCAACCTATATGATAAGCAATCCACAACTATATTGATTTGTTGGAGCATAACAATACTTCAAATAATCCACAACAAATTCAACCAAGAGGCCTTTTGCACCATGCGTGGAGCAGATAGGAACATTTTCCTACATTTATCTTCACCTTCCATTTTCCTAACCTGCAACCACATTGAACACGTGAGGAACATTTCCTAACAAGAAAACTAAGTTTTATATATGCAAGTAACAAAATGTCAAATTACAGGCCATGAAAATTTTGAAATTAATTCCTGCATGTTATCTTAAAACAAAAGAATGAAAATTTTACTAGCCAAAACATATATTTAAAAAAACAAAGAAAGAAAGGGCCCTTAAATTATACTGCATAAAATTTCAAAAAGATAAGAAAAATTAATTTTATAATCTATACACCCAGTTCAAAGATATAGATTTGGTGTAAACATTCGCAGGAAAATCTTTATACACCCATTTCAAAGATATAAATTTATGCATTACTCTTAAATTTATAATTACTTGACTATGAATTAAAGTACTTATAGTCATAAACACAGTGAACTAAACTCCACTGTGTGGAACTAATCGATATGACCTGAACTTTAAGACTCTATGTGGGATATATAGTGAAGGATTTCGAGCGTACCTGTCAAATTCAACTCTGTTCACAGATACCCACGTGAAATTTTGTAATATCCACCCTTTACTGTAAACTGAAATAGAGGGCAAACTGATAATTATGAGAAAAGATAAGGCCCAGAAATAAAAGTACAGAAAGAGAATATGTCAATGGATTAAAGGGACCCTGGTCAATTTAGTCCTAATGCTTTGAAATTACTAAGAATATTAGCGAGGGACATAAATGTCATTAAGTATAAAGACGAAGGGCAATAAGGTCAATGGATAAAAAGGGCCAAACCAGTAGTTAAAAGTCAAGTTAGACCCCATAGATAGAAAGAGCAGAAAAAGTTAATGCTGATGGGCTGGATAACCTAAAGTTAGACATGGCTCAGTGAGAGAAATTTTATGAGAACTTCGCAATTAAGTGTGCTCACCCTGGAGTAGTGTAAGGATGGATGACCTCCTGGGAAGGACCCAGAGGTCATTATACAAAAGATCAGGGGCAAAAAAGTCAAGGGTAAAATGGGAATTACAAAAAGTTAGACAGTGTAAGGGCATTTTGGTCATTAAGAGAAAGTGAAAGGACATTTTGGTCATTTGACAAAGTCAAAAAGTCAACTGTTGACCAAAATATGAAAAAAATTCAAAGATTTCCAAAAGATAGAGCAGAACTCACTGATTAATAGAGTTTCGACAGATTGCTAAAAATCAACCTATATTTTTATTTACAGAATTTTGAAGATTTAATGGCCAAAAATAATTATTTGAGGTATCAGGAGACTTCAATCAGTTGAGTTCAGGGCATTGAAAAATAAAATGCATTTTATAATATTTTATAAAATTATTGCCTAATATACGATTAAGGCGAATGCCCAGAACGGAGGGAAAAATGCCCGAAAATCCTGAAAATATAATTTTATTCAAAAATTATTTTTAGACAATCCGGAGGGCAATTTGATGAAAGGAAAAGGGCTAGATTACCAGTGCAAATTATAGAAATTTTTAATGCCTTAAAAGTTAATTGCCCGTCGGAAATACGTTTTTCAAGAATTTTTGACAGGATAAAATTACCCTGTTATTTTTGGATGAATTTCAGGGACATTTTTGGAGAAAATTTCACCATATTAGTAAATGAATTATGAAGATTAAAAGAGGAATAAAATATCTCCAGAAAAGTAAAGAAAAATTTACCGGAATAAAGTTATGTTTATTGGTAAAAAGTGTAATCGGTAAAAGTAACTGAATGAGATAAAGTTTGGTTAGCCTAACCAAGTTTTAACCCCTTAGTTACACCCAATCATTACAACTTTTAGATAACCAATGAGGAGTGGACATAGGACAAAGAGGTGACTAAATTTCCACCTTTAGATTAAACTTAGTCATTAAGAATACATTCTAGCCTTTCATCTTTTTATGAAGAATTTTGTAAAAGCCTTTTCCCATCCATTTCTTCTCCATTTTGGCCAACCTTCTTGGCTGCAAAAGGGAGAAGAGAAGACACCATTCCAAGCAAGAACAAGAGGAGAAAAGCTTGAGAAAATCAAAGGTAAGAGATGAAAGCACTTGAACTTATACATAATTTTCATCCTTGTGAGCTCCTCTACAACTTCCATGGATTAGAATTTTGATTTGGTCTCTCTTTCTCAAGTTTCATGGTTAGGGTTCTTGAGAGCAAAAGTTAGAAAGAGAGGGATTTAGAGCTTTTGGTTGGTTGCAAAAGTCTCCTTGTGATGTAAGGTGCATGTTGGTATATATCTTGTTGTTGTTTGAATCTTGTTTTGAATTTTGTAAAATTTGGGATGATGAACTTTAAGGGGAGATGCTACCCAAATTTTTACTTGATATGGTAGAATTAATTTCAAGTTATACCAACCATGAATGTGAGTTTGAGATCAAGAATATGATGGTATAAGTGTTAGTTGGAAAAATCATGTTGATTGTAGTTTTGGGTATGTCTCGGCCAAGTCTAGAAATCGGGGAAGGAGCATTCTTTTGATGATTTTGATGCTTCCAATGGGTTCAAAATGATTTTTTGTGTAGAGTAAAAGTGACCACAAGTTTAAGGAAGCATTAGAAAATATTAAAGACAAGTTTAAAGTCTTAATATTTATAAAGTTCAAGGGGATGATTAAGGGAGATTTACATTGATTTTTTGCTTTGGAAATGGCTTGTGTTTGATGGCCATAATGTTGTCAATTGTGTAGGCAAAGGTTTTTTGAAAGGAATTAGTCTCTCAAGTCATCAAGAGAGCATTCAAGATAAAGAGATATTAAGAACTCAAGGTAGCAAGACCATCTAACTCTAATATAAATTATTGTGAAAATTCTTTTGAATAATGCATGACTTGATTTGAAATTTATGACGATGAAAGTGTGGATATGTTCATGTTCATGCTATGGACACATGCATCTATGTGTTTCATGTTGCACTTTTATTAATCTACATTAATAAAGAAAGTTGTCATGCATTTTGTGAAGTATGTTAGATAGTTTTGCTATTGGGATTTCCAAAGATCTCATTCTCCCCCACTAACGATTTTTAGGTGGAAGCTCATCAAAAGGGTAAGGAGAAAGTGAATGATGTATGAAGCAAGATTTGTATATGTTTATGATTATGGTTTGATGTTGTAAAATCAATGTTATTTTGATTAAGGATTGTTATGTAATATGTAACCTAAACTCATGCATGTTTGGTTGCCATGAAGTAGCTAATATATGTTTTAAGAATTCTCACATGTATGGTTGCTCATGATAAAAAGAAGCTTCGAAGTTAGTATGTCAAATTATGAAGTTAGAAAGTAACAAGTTTGACTAATTGGTAAATGTAAAGTTGGTCAAACCCCATACTTTGACCTATCGTGAAATAGATCAAATGGACTCCAAATAAGATGAATTTTTCCAAAACAATAATTCACATTTCAAGATTTAAAACAAGTTAAAGAACATTGGAATTGGAGTTTTGTACGAGGAGTTATGATGTTCCAAAGTTGGCGAAAAATCACAAAATAACCTAGGAAAATGAAAAATTACCAAATGAACAGTGCAACTTTGTGTAATAAACTAATTCAATTGGGCAAGTTTCTGACCCAATGAGTATTTTTCACCCATAAAGGATTTTGTAAGCTTCAAATATAAATTGGAACCACTCAATTTTGATTTTTCTACAATTAGTTATGAATTTTCAAAGTTGGGACAAAATTCGGTGAATAGTAACTTTTAAAAATCAAATTTTCATATTTGATTTCTTTCAACTTTTTAAGCTACTCAAGGCTAGGGGTGGGAAAAGGCCAGGTGGCCTGTCAGGAGCCTGTGGCCTGCCTGCAAAAGCCTAAACAAGCTAGGCTTTTACAGGGCCAGGCCATCTAAAAGGCCTATTTGCCAAAACAAGCCAGGCCCAAGCCTCTTTAATGGCTTGTTTGGCCCGCAGGCTGGCCTGTTTTAATTTTTTTTATATTATCCACTCCACCACAGTCCACATGCATAGAAAGCACGAGTGCCTACCTTTTCCCTTTGTCCGCATCAGGTCACTAATCAGGCATGTACGACTACACAAGCAAGAGGCACTGATCCCTCTCGTCGTCTTGCCCTCTCCCTTTGTCCGCCATCATGTGCTCTAGTCCAGTCCGCCTATGCAGTGCGTCCTGAATCCAGTGTGGCAACCGACAGTGCCTTTCTTAGCTCTTTCTCTCATTTTTTCTGGCTTTCTACTCATCGGAAGCGCTCAGTGCCTCTCCCTTTGTCCACCATCGAGTTATCTCTCTGATCGGGGTCTGGTACGAGCAAGCGTCAGGCCAAGTCTAGGTTTCAGATCACTCGCTCTAGGTTATTTCCCCCTCTTAGTTGTCCTCTTCATGCTTTTGCTCACATCCATTTTCGATGTCTCCTTTTCTACCTGTGGGCCTTGTTATCCGATGTTTATTGCTTTTAACGATTAAATGGTCACTTCTTGTCCATTGCAAACCATCTTTGTTAGAGATCTGAGTGTTTCTTTTAAGATAAACTCAATACTTGTTTTAAGCTCACCTTGCTATATCTACCGTCTTTTTGTAATTATGGAATTCCTTTTTGCCAATTATATGATGCCTCTAGTACTTTCAATTTCTTCAACGATGTATTAGGGCTTTTGTGTAATATGATTCTCTTTCACAAAATATCCATTCAAATTCTTATTCCCACCAATTTGGTTTTTTGGTTTTCCTTCTCAATTATGTTGCATTCTACTAGTATCAGATATGATATTCTGATGGATTTACATCTATTGTTTATCGAACTTTAGTGGCAGCGGTATTGTGTCCGTTAATTTTCATAATTTCAATGTGATCTAAGTTTTACCTGTTGCCTTGCACTAATTCTAGAGAGCGAATACTCCTTTCTGGATTTTTTTTATTAATTTTCATTTCATTCCTTTATCAGTCTATCTACTAGAAATCAGAAGTATAACTCACTAGCTTGTTCATTCACAATGAAGGATACGATTTGTTTCCCAGAGATAGTTGTGTGAGTAATTCTTAGTTTGATGTTTAGTAGAAGTTGCAGAACCTATGGTACTAGTGCACACACTAGAAATCTTCACACTCTGCTATATTTATGCTTATTTTGTTTATTTATTTAATGTATTTGTGCTTATTTTGTTTTGCTGAATGGTTAAAAAAAAGAAATATGGAATAGGCCTGTGTACAGGCCATAGGCCAGGCCAGGCCTAAAACAGGCCCAGGCTCAGGCCGAAAATTTGGCCTGTATACAAACCACTGGCCTGGCCTGGCCTATTTCCACCCCTACTCAAGGCCTAAGAATAGTTCCATAATGAAATAAAATGAAGCTAAAGGGATTAGTTAAGGTGTGTTACAAATTTGGATTACAAGGGTGGATCCAGATTTAAGACACAACTTGATAAAGAGAAGAGAGGAGAGCAGTCTTTGCAGTGAAGGCAAGGGAGAAAATTTGGTTTCTCCGTATGTCATGTCTCTTCTGTTTGGGAAATCACTTCCCCATATTATAACTTCCCAACTCACAGTAGCTGTTCCTATGCAAAAGCATTTCAAAATCAAACTTTTGGGGAAATTCACCACTTTGTTCCCACATATTCAATCATTCATACTTTTGCCCCAAAATGGGTTTTGGGCTAATCCCTAAGAGTGGCCCATATTCCAACATCTCCCACTCACACTTGGTGGATTAGGAATTGTGGACCTCGTCCTTCTCTCTTTTTCCTTTCATACTAGGTGATTTGTTGTCACCGCATAGCATGACATCTTTTAGATGTTTGTACTAGAAATCCCTTTCATATGATGATCACAAGACAATATTTCTTTATGTAGCTTGAATTCGGTTATTATGCCTCATATGTCCTAGATTTAACCAAAAGTACACTTTCACTTGATGAATCTAATCTCTCTCAAGTCAACATAAGACTTAGATCGTCTTTCTCCTATGTGTGGTGTCCACACTTATAAAATCACAAAATTGATATCATAAGGGACATGTCATAGACACTAGCATGATTGTGTATTTCTCAGATAATCTTTCTTTCACCCATATATCACTTTGATATACATCAACCGCTTTTCTAACATAGTACCTTGTATCATATCCATCATGATAATAGGATGTAAATTAATGTAGCAATCATTGAAGTATACCTCCATGATAATGTCAAAGTCAAAGGACATAAATAGAAACATCAATTTCTTGGGACTCACACAACAATGAAGCAGGGATGCATTCACATGCTTCCCTTTTGCAGTTCTATAACACATGTGGTATGAATCACATGCTACAGTGTTACTCTTATACTATAAGAGCATACGTCATTTTGATACTTATTATCAACACCGTATAGAATTTTAGTCTAGATGTTCCCAACATCTAAACCCAAATTCTTCTTCCTCTCATATCTTATGTGACATAAGTATTGAAGAATTTTTTGTCTGGTAACATGCATCGTAGGAGCAGGTCCCCAAGATTTGATCTATGTTTTATATGTACATACATTGGATCTCATTTTGACATGCTACACAATTGCCGAGGTGACATAACTTGTATTTCTTCTCTACCATATCAGTATTCCTGTTGTCTTACTGGTGAATACAAGTGCCTTATCTTTGCATACTCCTCCTGAGTATCAAAGGTGGTAGCTCATGTGAGAGAGCCTACCTCACCTGCCTATACGACATACTAGGCATGTATACTTGTACACAGACATATAAATCAATGATAAAAAATTGAATACTTTCATCATAAATTAAACACAGTGTCTGAAATTTTACATTTTCGCATACTAATAGCCCTTACATGCTTCTCAAACATTCTTTGGCTATTAGTTTACTCAGAGAATCTGCAACCATACTCTTAGTCGAAATGTGTTGTATATTAATCATTTTCTGTGCTACATAAACTCTCACAAAGTTATACCTAATATCAATGTGTTTTATCTTACTATGATATTTGCGGTCTTTTGTGTAGGCTATAGTTACAGTATTGTCACAATATATTAACATCGAATTTGTACTCTTATTTCCAAATCCAAGGTGTTCAACAAACCTTTTCAGCCATATAGCCTCTTGCAATGTCGCAGTGAAAGCCACAAACTCAGCTTCCATTGAATATAGGGCTATGCAAGTTTGCTTCTTGCTACTCCAACATATGGCGCCATTATTTAGCAAGAAGGTATAACCTGAAGTTGACCTTTATTCAACTTTGTCTCCGCCTACATCAGCATTGGAGAATCCAAGAAGCCACAAATCGCTTCCTTGATAAGTTAGTGCATCATTCGTTGTGCCCTTTTAAGTATCGTAGAATCCTTTTCACAGCTTTCCAATATTGTTCGTCAGGATTGGATTACCCGTCCAACTGCAAAAAAAAAATATCTGGTCTTGTACACATCATTGCATTAGATTTACACAGACACTAACATAAGGAACTCTTTCCATTCTTTCCTTAGTTGACTCAGTTTGGAGACACATTTCAAGATTCAAGCTAATTCTAGTAGCTACTGGGGTATCTAAGGGATTGCAATCACTCATATTAAATCGCTCAAGAATTTTCTTAATGTAATTCTCTTGTGAAAGAAATAGAATTCTCTTTGAGCGATTCCTTTGGATTTTAACTCCAAGTATGTATTCTGCTTCTCCCATGTCTTTCATCTCAAAATTTGATGATAGCCATTCTTTTACAGCTAAGATTGAATTAATGTTATTTTCAGTCAATAATGTCTATATATAATGACAATATCACAAAGTTATCATCAAACAATTTAATGTAGACACAATGGTCTTCTTCAATCATTTCAAAATTTCATTTCAAAATTGTATGAGGTATCGCTATGTGAAACCTCAAGTACCACTGTCTGGATGATTGCTTCAATCCATAAATAGACCTTTTGAGCTTACAAACTTTGCTTTCTGAACCTTTCTTTATGAAACGTAATGGTTGTTCCATATATATTTCTTCATCAAAGTCTCCATGTAGAAATGTAGTTTTCACATCCATCTGATGTAACTCCAAATCTAAACTGTTTACTATTTCTAGATTTAGTATTACGGAATTAAAGTGTACAAGTGAGAAGATGTCCTTATAATCGATACCTTTATATTGTGTATACCCTTTGCTACCATACGTGTCTTGTACTTGTCAATTGATCTATCCACTTTTCTTTTTATTTTGAGAACCCACTTGTTCCCAATGGCCTTTCGACCTTTTGGTAGATCAACAAGTTCCCAGACTTGATTCTTTTTTATTGAATCAATCTATTCTTCCATTCTTCCTTGGCAGGGTACGACAAGGCTTCTTGAACGGAACGTGGCTCATGATCTCCATCGGGAGTGAGTGTGAGTGCTTCCCCTCTATTGGGAAGCGCTTCTTAGGTACATTTCCCTTGTTACTCCTTCTTGTAGAAGCCTCTTGTCTCTTTCATTTCTCTTGTTTTGGCTTTTGTAAAGGCCTTTATGAGCCTTTTAATCTTCCACTTAGATCGACATAGAGACAATTGAGAATAATTAGATCGATTTGTACTACCTTACTTTTGTGTCTCATAAAAAGATACTGTTCGATCTATCTCTCCTTTGTCAGCGAATTCACTTTCCAAAAATTACGGCATCCCTTGAGTCAATTTTAGTTACTGTTCCATCTTCTTTTTCACCAATGAAAACATATCCTTTGGAATCTTTTGAGTATCTTATAAAGATAAATTTCTTTCCTTTATAACCCAACTTCCAATACTTATTGGAATCATTATGAACGTATGCAAACGACCCCCAAGGTCTTAAGATACTCAAATCTAGCTTGCATTTCATCCACAACTTATAGGGTGTTGAAGTAACTGTTTTTTAGAATATACAGTTTAGTATAAAGGTTGCTATTAATAAAGCATCACCCCAATACAAAATTAGTAGGTTTGCTTGAGCCATCATCAACCTAACCATGTCTAGAAGAGTTCTATTTCTTGTTTCAGAAACTCCATTTTATTGTGGAGTACCAGGGATAGTTAGTTGCCTAATTATCCCTTTTTTCTCACAAAACTCTTTGAACTGATCAGATAAGTATTGACAACCTCGGTCAGTACGTAATGCTTTAATTTTACGTTCCATTTGATTCTCTACCTCATTCATGTATTTTCTAAAACATTCTAGCGCTTCAGACTTATGTGAGATCAAATGAACGTGACCATATCGCGAAAAGTCATCAGTAAAGGTAATGAAGTACCAAGCTCCGTGCCTAGCCCTCACACTCATAGGACCGCATATATCAAAATGGACCAAATCTAATGGATTTTCAGCTCTAGTTCCTATACCGAAGGGTTTTCTAGTTGCTTTGCCAGCTAGACAATTTTCACACAAGGCCATTTCCATATTTGGAATTTCACTAGTAAACCTTCTTTTGCTAGTTTAATCATTTGATTTTGTCTTATTGCCCTAGTCTAACTTGCCAGATATTCATATCAACAGTTATATTGGAGGAGCTAATGAAACAATCATGCAAGTTGAAATCACCAATAACATCCATAATATAGAACTTTCCTAAAAAAAGCTAAACCGTAAAAGGTCCCATTGCTAAATATATCAACAACTTTGCTATGAAAGTTCACGTCAACCCTATAATTCAAAAGACATAGTATAAAAACTAAATTCCATCGGATATCCAATGTATGAAGCACATCATGTAGGATTAAGGTCTTTCCACCACGTAGAGCTAATCTACAGGTGTATATGCCTTTGACCTCGATATGTCTTATTGCCAACATAAAGCCATTTTCATTGATGCGGCAACCGACGATAATCCACGAAGGATTCTCGATCCTTTGTTACATGGCATGTTGAGCCTAAGTCTTTCCACGGTCATTTCGCTAATGGTAATCCCTGCGAAGTGACCCATCTTCTGGCAAGCATAGCATTTGAATTGTTTTCTTCCCCTTTTGAATCTGTGTTTATGTTATAGATTGCATAGTTTCTGAGTTAGGACTTGTGATTTATACTTAAATACTTGGTCTCAGTCGAGCCAAACTTGGATTACTTATGTATTGATTTTGCTTTGTGCTTGACTTGGTAGAGTGAAATCTCATTTCTACCTATTCAATGAGATATTTATTGATATCTTTTATCTTCCTAGTTGTGCTTGACATTTGAAGCAATATTGTGTTGAGTTGGATTTTTCACTTGGCAATTTTTTTACACACTAAGTTTTAAAAGGTTTCATGGAATAGAGTTCATTGCATGGAATTTCTGACCTAGCGACTTGTTGGTGTTTTCATTATGAAACTTAGTGCAAATCTACTACTTTCCCTTATGTTTTGCGAACTATGATAGCCTAAACCATTTCCAAAAGGAACTCATCATCGAATACCTTTTGCATTTTCAAATCTGTTTTTAATTGCATTCCCAAAATCCAAAAAATACCAAAAAGAAACTTTGTTTTGTATTTAGTTCCAAATCCATACAATTTTGAATCAAAAACGGTTTTCACTTGCAAAACGAACTAAACCACAAGCTAACTAACTAGTGGTGCACGAGGCTCCGTAGAGAACGATCCTGGGGTTGCACCCTATAGTGCAATCCTTGGAAATCACAATTGTTTTGGTCTGTTTCCAAGGCCTGACAACGACAAGTTTTTACACTATCATCATCTTTGTCATCGTGGATCACTTTGATATGCTACTTTATGGGTATATTACCCCGAAGCCTGTACGTGTCAAACTTGATCATTAGCCTCCTAAGTTTGGTGGTTGACATTCCACCAAACATATCTCTAAGAGCTGCCCACATGGCATGTGCAGTTGGATGTTTTCATACGGACACATTAGGTCATATTCCATTGTGCTTAGCAAGATAACTCTTACAATACTGTTCTTTTTTTCCATGGTATAACTCAAGGTTCCTCCTATGCTAGGTTGTAGTCCCAGCTTCAGGTTCCACCAAAATGGTGATCAGTTGGCCTCCTGTTCCTCCAATATATACTGCATCTTACGGTGCCAAATATCCCAGTTGTCACCGTTCAACTTAACCTCGTTATTCAACTTGGAAATTATGCTTTTTGTTGCCAGTTATGCTTTTCGTTGCCATTTTCTAGTCTTAGGTGACAGAGTATTTTATCAACAAATGTTTATTTATAGAATTGAGTTTTTAGTGATTATGTAGCACAGCACAGTATACAATGCCTTATACTTATATTATTCTTGACAAGAAGATAGTTTCATCACTGGATCTATGATCAACAGAATACGTTTGTACCTCTCACCACACAAACACCAGTAACTACATTATTTTCTTTCAAGAATTTTATTTAAGTACTTCTTAAATCGTTAACTTTTAGAAGTCTCATTTTCTAAAAGCTTCCACTTATCAAAAAGGGTAACTTAGTGACATGTCATGTGAACAACAATAATGATTTCACAACGATTCACATAAACTAAACACATTGGCAAAACATAGAAGGAAAAACACAAATCTAAAGTACAATACATCTTTAGATATTTGCAATACAATAGTAAACTATTTGTTTCATCAATCTTCTAAAGTATTGGTTTTTATTTAGCATAAATTTTGTTGTTGTTTTTATTGCATCAACCCACATGGTGGTTAATTTGAATGTGCCTGCACTTTAACTGCTACACGATACTTCATCATGACATTCACATAGAATTCTGTAGTTCCATTATCAGTTATGCCGTTGACATAGTTAGCAATGATGCCATTTATTTTTTTATATTCTTAACTTTAGCCGTTCTCATTGCATCATATTCAGCTATTGTCGCAACCATGATGGGGAAAAAGTTTGACCGACCTCATCATCACTACTTTCAGGCTTTGAATTGAATAAGAATGAGGACATAGGACCTAGGTCGAAATAAACCTCTTAACCTCCCTCAAGGTTTATCCTCTTCTGGATCTTCCTTGGGACCTTCATCAAGGTCCTCTTCTTCTAGGTCTTGCTCAAAATCCTCCTCTAATTCTTGTTCAGGATCCTCATTAGGAATATGTTTATCCACATATTCAAAGCACACTGATCCATAAGATAGTGTTTTAGTGCTATTTGAGATTTCTTGCTCCATTGACTTTCCAAAAAAAATAAATTTGGAATTATTACTTTAAAAATTTTCAAAAAATATTTAACTAAGAACTAATTTACATCAAATATAGGTCCGAAATTGCCTTCAAAATAGGCAAATACCATATTAAAATGAATCTCTTGAATTTTAGGACTTTTAGGAACTTACCGTGTCTCATTTGGAGGTCACATGTGCCTACACGCTTCCTAAGAAACAAAATTCCAGAAAAATCGCAAAATGGGGTAAAGCCCACTCTCGGCCGCAAAGCGTGTATTACACGCGCCGTCATGGAACAATCTTTCCACATCACGCACCAGCCCACCAATCTCCATGCGCTGTCACAAGTTTGAATTGGTTGGACACGTGTCATTTGGACGTGCCACATGGCCTCACGCACCATGTGGCAGAATCTCCTCTTTTTTTTTTGTAAATTTAAATATGTTTTTTCAGTTGTTTTTTAATACAAGTTTCCTCTAGTCAAGCTGGTAGGGCGTCATCCCACTCTTCCAATGGTCACGGGTTCTAATCTACCGTGCGCACTTTGAGGTTTTCTAAGTTTTTTTTTTCGGATTGGGCCTCTCGTGGCCCCATCCTTAAATCATTTTTGTTTTGTAATTTTCTGGATTGGGCCTCACTATGACCCAAATCCAAACCCCTACGCCCAAATTTTCTTGGGTTTGGGCCTTGTTGTGGCCCAATCCATCAGTAAAATTCTTTTATGTCTAAAACGCACCGTTTTGGTTTCAGTTGGTCGGGTTAACTTACCGACTTTGATCTGCGCCTCAACCCATTCATCTGCCTCTCCTGCCACTACTTGTATTTCCAAAAAATTTATGGATGCTTACTGTTCATCATCCCTGACCTCCAACCAGGTTGAGTCGAACGAACCCAAATCGATTTTTCCTTCGTATCTTCACCGTTCGACGTCCATTTTTTTGCATTCTTGGTGTCTATTTCTTTGTTTTAACAAGCTTTACACAATGGGAGTACTTTTAAAGCATGGGTCTTTCTCTTTTTTTGGAAAAATGTGACGGAACTTGCGTGTCATTTTTCCTCCACAACTCTATTGTCTGTTGTCCATTCTTCATGTTCTTGGTGTCCACGTGTTCGTCTTGAAGTGCTCTACACTATGGATGTATTTTCTAAGCCTAAAACTTTTTATTTTCTAATATCCCAGATATGGATTTCTGTTTTTGGTTTCGTTGTCCGTTTCATTTCATTGAGGCATAAGGTATCTACTCGTACATATACATATACAGATATATAGAGATAAAATGAAATGAACAAGGCACTGAGATTAAGATAGAAAATCATTCACCACAACTACAGATTGCACACAAAAAACAAAACTTGGAAGCGATTTTCATGAAATTTCAAAACGAACATGCACAGTGCATTTCGTTTGGGGGAAAAATTTATGCCTATATAGATAGAAGGATGCCTCAAGAACTAACATGCTCTGATACCACTGAAGGATTTTAGGCGTACCTATAGAATTCGACTCCATTCATAGATACCCACGCAGAATTTGGATCACAAGGATAGATCCAGATTTGAGACACAGCAAATACACCAGAGGAAGAGAAGAGAGGAGAGGAGATGAGTCTTTGCAAAGAAAGGAAGGGAGAAAATTTGGTTTCTTCGTACGTTAAGTCTCTTCTATTTAGGGAACAACTTCCCCATATTATAACTTCCCAACTCATGGTAACTGTTCCCACAAAAAAGCATTTCAAAATCAAACTTTTGGGAAAAATCACCACTTTGTTCCCACATATTCACTCATTCATACTTTTGCCCCAAAATGGGTTTTGGGCTAATCCACTAAGAGTGGCCCATATTCCAACATATAGGATCAGAGCTCATAGTTCAAGCTGATATATTCTAAGAGAAGAAAAGAATGAGTCTATATCTGGGGAAGAGAAAAACGCTATTGGGGATCTAGTGGAAGAGAAGTTTTGGAATACCCTTGTCTTCTTTGGAGCTAGTGGACATGATAATATCTCTGATATTTTGGACCTATCAGCCTTTGGAGTGCAACACCCACCATCATCACTTGAACATATATTATCATCTTCCTCCTCCTCTTTCTTCATGTTGTGATCATCACCACCTGGAAGTTTGTGATGATGATGGGTCTTTGAAGATTATTCTTGCTTCTTCATCTTGAAGATGGCGCCATCGCAAAATTTGAAAAGTCTGCACCAAATGTATTCATAAAAGCAATCAAGGAGGTATAAACAAATGCTGAAAAGCTTGATAGCCCTAAACCTGAAAATCCGAAATCATGCTCATATAACTTAACTTTATTATCAAACTGTAATAAAGCATCAGAAAAAATGAACTTTAAGTTCACTTGCAGGCAAATTTGGCTGTACTCAGAGCATAAATAAATCTAAGGGAACAAACCAATAGGAATTATTCCATCAACAAGGACATCAATCCTGATGGGCGGACCACATGCACTCCTTTGAGTTTTGCGTAGTCATAATAACTGTTATACCTACATAAACAATACTGATGAGAAGAGAGAAACAGGAAATATATCACTTACATCATCAGACTTACCTCTAGGCATTATCTAGAGTCTTGGTTTGTTCAGGAAACTAAGCATGTGATTTTCCATCTAAAGTTGAAATAGCAAATTAAAGTTTTCATGAACCACTTGAATCAAAATTTAAAGTTATCAAGTGAAGGTTCATGAATAATTTTGTTACAATCTTTAACATGTCTTTCCGCATAAAATGTTCAAGCCCACCACAGCTTCAACTTCATTTTGAAGCGACAAAGCTCATGTCCAGATTGTGATATATTTCAAAATTAATGCCATGTGAAGTTCCACTTCATCCAAAATTTGAAGCTGCTGAGCTAAGGCCAATAGTTATAGGTAAATAAACAAGAGAAGGACTTCGGCGAAAAAATCAAGAGAAGATCGCATAATTTTAATAGTCACAGCACTCTTTCTGTTAAAACGAATTCATCAGAGCACTCTTACTATTAAGCTAATCGCAGAATTTTAATCAATGTGCTCTCCAATCAAGTTCACTCTCCCTGAAACGAATTTATGTATATCGTTGTATCAAACAATCGAATCGGCTCATTCATAAAGCGACACAACCCCATAACTATGCAGAAGATATACACGAAAATTAACAAAACAGAAATGACACGATCACTCCGAATAGATTATCCGAAGCTTTATAAAAATATAATATCAGTGCCTTCATATTCATCCTCACTGGTCGCGGACAATTTGACAGGGCTTTGAACATGACGTTTGCCAATTTGACCTATACACATATACATACATCATAAATAATAACATTCACGGACGCCAAAACACCCAACTCAGTAAAGTCAATATGTTTGTACCTAGGGAAGGCGGGTTGGTGCTCCTTCCTCCATCTATCAATCTCATCCTAAAGTAGAGTAGCATATAAAACACAACCACGACAGCAAAATAAAAAATAAAAAAAAACCCTAACGGTAGGGATCCTTCACTCGATTGAGGAACAAACCAAACCTGACTAAACTTAAGGGCGTGCTGTTCATCGGCAAGCTAGAGGTTGCAGCTGATAAAGAAAAGCATGCCACCATTGACACCGGAGGGCTGGCAATCGACGGTGGTCAAGCTGTGTTGCCACTGCTGGAAGAGGAGACCAGTGAGCTTGACAACGATATTCTGAGAGCTTTGGATGTTCGCGCCTTCGAATGTCAACACATAGGGAAGAGGCCAAGTCGACTCTTCAGGTGAGAATCTAGAGGGAAATTTTGGGCATGGAGGGAAAATACGTTTGGAATGAATTTTTGAAAACTCTAATTTTACTTACGGATTTTTTCTAGATAAAATTATTTGCAGATTTAAAATCCTCAAGTAAAATTACTTTTACAGTTGATAGGCATTTAGGTATCCAACAAAAGCATATAGTGTCAAGTCCACATTTAAGAAAAAAGTACATAGGCATTTTTATCATTTAACTCTAAAGTAAATCGTATATATTGATAATTTTTAAAATATTTTATTTTTATTTTAAAATAGTGTTAAAAACTCACTTGAGCTAATATAACTATATTTAATATATTTTTTATATATAGAAAATAAGAAACTAGTATACAAAATAATTAAAAGGATGTTCATAAATATTATTACATGTTTTCTGTTATTATTATTTTTAACTGCAAATTGTGGCTATGATTCATATTATACTTTAAGACTGTATTAAAATAATTATATAACATGGTATAAATATTATTTAGATTATTATATTTAATATTTTTAGAAAAGGGTTATTTTGGTGGAGGTTTGAGAGAGTATAAAGAATCATATATTAGCCATGTCATGTTATATGTTAATTAACATTTCGTAAATTGTATTTTTATAAAGTGACTTAAAAAGTCTATTTGAAACTATGATAATACATCTGAAAGGATATCTTCTAAAGGTAATGATCGTAAAGTAATTTACTGTTGAATTAGATTGATAATTTTTTGTGGGTTCCAAGCATGTTGACCTTTTTGTTTTGGAAGATTTTGATTAGAAATTTGAGTCCTCAATCTCACCTAGAATTTTCATTGAAAACGATTAATGTTTGCTCAATCCAACCGAATGATCTTGATCAAGTACACGGTTTAGGTTTCAATAATAACTTTTTAAGGTTTCAATAATGGATTCGGTTTTCCTCTAGAGCAATTTGTTTAGTAAAGAAAACCTTTCAAATCTGGCCTGTGATTTGTTTTTTCAAAATAATGATTTTTTTGAATAATTTTCAAAAGAAATACTCAAATGGTTATCTTTATTTTAAATTCTAAACCCATTGAAGCTTGTTTATCAAGATATAAAATTGTAAAAAAAATAATTCGTACGTTCTATAAGTCTACTAATAAGTGAAACCAATTCCCTCAATAGCTATAGCCTATAGGTCATTTTGCATTAGCATTGGAAAAATGTGTGTGTGCAAATTAAGGTAAAACTCTTATCACATGTTTACCTGTAGTCCGTAAATGACATTAAAAAAGTAGTTTTTACTGTTGAAAAATGAAAGGCTTTTAAGACTAAACTCTCCATACAAACAATATTGGGAATTAGGGTGAGGAATTGCTATCAATTACAATATTGAGAACTCTTTAAGGTAATACTAGACATTAAATATATGTATATCTTTTATTGTGCATCCATATCTTGGTTTGCGATGATTTGAAAGACTAACCTCTTCCGATAGGTACAGGCTATTGGTTAAAATCATGTTTATAATTATTAGGAATAAAAATATTATATTTCAAGTTGAAGATATTAATATGTTTTGGCTTAAATATAATGATATTTCATTAATACTGAGGCAAGAAAATAAAAAAAGGTCCAATAAGATGTTAATCAAAAAAGGCCTCACAATTATAATTCCTTACAAAGGGTTGTCTTTCATTTTTTTTTAACAAAAACAAATATTTTCATGTAGCAAAACAAAAATTTTCTTTGGAAATAGGTTATATTAAATTTCTTCAATTTTGAATTTGGTTATTAATTTACATTAAGTTTCATTTTTATCCCTTAGATTTAAAAATATGGCTTTAGTCATTTATTTTTAACACCGTTAATTTCATTTAAATGTTGACTCGATAAATTTAAATGGTGGTGATGCAATCAAATGATATCAAAATATGCTTCCAAATCAATATTTAATATAATCATTTTATATTTTAAAATTTAACCATATTTTATTAAAATTTAAATTTAATAAGTCAACATTTTTCGTTAAATGGAATTACTAATGGAATTAAGAGAAAAGGATTGAACGACACTTTTTAATTAATCTTAATAGACCAAATTAAAACTTAATGTAAATTTAAAGTATCAAATATATTATTTTAACAAAAGGGAAATATAAGTGAAGAAACCAACGTAAAGCAACTCCGCATACTGCGCAAAACATGAACTAAAGAAAGCTATATATTGAGCTTAGATACTGGCTACTCATAATGCCTACTTCTGCTCAAATTTCAGAACTACAAATGACTAAATGACCTTAAAACTTGTTATGCCATATAGGCATATCAAGTGGATTTTTTTGGTATTAGAATTTGTTGCTTCTTGCTTTGCTTTAATCAGGAAAGGTAGCCGATATACAGAAAAAGATGTGGCAGTGGTTGTAAGGTAGATGCTCAAAGTTACAGCTGAGTGTCATTTACATGGTTTGGTCTACTAGGACATAGGGACATGAAACCAGAGGTATGGTTACTGAAAGATTCGAGCATACTTGACAAATCGAACATTGACTGCAGATACCCACGCATTGTTTGGATCACAAGAGTGGATCCAAATATGATACACAGCAAAAAAACACTGAAAAGAGGAAGGAGAGTTTCATAGAGGATGGGAGGAAGTTTTTCACCAGGAGAGAGAGTCAATGTCTTGTATAAGTTTCCCGTATGATTGTGCCTTGAATCATGGGATCATGCCTCATTTATTAATAATTCAAATTAATTTGAAAATCATAACTTCCCATCCTCTTTGCAATCGCATAACTGTTCCCACCAATATTTCAAAATCTCAAATTCTATTTTGGGAAATCACACTTTGTTTCCACATATTCTCTCATTTATGTTTTTGCCCCAAAACACATTTTGGGCTTAATCCAACAAGAGTGGATGAGCTCATATTCCAACATCTCCCACTCACACTTGGTGGATTAGGAATCGTGGGCCTCGTCTTTCTACCTTCTTCCT
This sequence comes from Vachellia pachyceras, assembly GCA_025593235.1. Lineage (NCBI taxonomy): Eukaryota > Viridiplantae > Streptophyta > Magnoliopsida > Fabales > Fabaceae > Vachellia > Vachellia pachyceras. The sequence goes on from JANTPZ010128122.1 coordinate 20,161, forward strand.
TTCATACTAGGTGTCTTTTAGATGTTTGTATTAGAAATCCCTTTTACAGGACCAACACAAGACAATCTTTCTTCGTGTAGCTTGAATTCAGTTTTTATGCCTCATATGTCCTAGATTTAACCAAAAATACACTTTCATTTGACGAATCTAATCCCTCCCAAGTCAACATAAGACTTAGATTGTCTTTCTCATATGCGTGGTGTCCACACTTATAAAATCACAAAATTGATATCATAAGGGACATGTCACAGACACCAGCATAGTTGTATATTTTTCAAGTAATTTTATTTTCGCCCTTATATCACTTTGATATACGTCAACCGCTTTCCTAACATAATACCTTATATCACATCCATCATGATGATAGGATATATGTTAAGGTAGCAGTCATTAAAATATACCTCCATGGTAATGTCAAAGTTAGAGGACATAATTAGAAATATCAATTTCTTGGGACTCACACAGGAATGAAGCAGGGATCCATTCACTTGCTTCCCTTTTTTTGGTTCTTTATCACATGCTATAGTGTTTCTCTTATACTATAAGAGCATACATCGTTTTACAACATTCTATCAATACCGTACATACTTTTAGTCTAGATGTTTCCAACATCTAAACCCAAATTCTTCCTCCTCTCATATCTCATATGACGTCAGTATTGAAGAATTTATTGTCTGGTAACAGACATCACGAAAGTGGATCCCTATGATTCGATCCATGTTTTATATGTATATACATTGGATCTCATCTCAACATACTACACTATTTCCTCGGTGACATAATTTGTATTTCTTCTCTACCATATTGGCATTCCTGCTGCCTTACTGGTGAATACAAGTGTCTCATCTTTAGATACTTCTCCTGAGTATCAAAGGCGGTAGCTTGTGTGAGAGAACCTACCTCACCTGCCTTTACAACATACTGGACATTGTATACTTGTACGCAGACACATAAATCAATGATGAAAAATTGCATACTTCAATCATAAATTTAAAGCATAGTGTGTAATTTTACATTTTGCGCATACCAATAGCCCTTACATGTTTCTCAAACATTTCTCTAGCTACTGGTTTAGTCAAGGGATCTGCGACCATACTCTTGGTCGAAATTGTTGTACATTAATCATTTTATGTGCTACATAATCTCTCACAAAGTTATACTTAATATCAATGTGCTTAGTCTTGCTATGATATTTGGGGTCTTTTATGTAGGATATGGCTGCAGTACTGTCACAATATATTAACACAGGATTTGTACTCTCATTTCCAAATCCAATGTGTTCAATAAATCTTTTTAGCTATATAGCCTCTTGCACTACCGTAGTGCAAGCCACAAACTCAGCTTCCATGGAATGCAGGGCTATGCACGTCTGCTTCTTGCTACTCCAACTTATAGCGCCATTATTCAGCAAGAAGCTATAACCTGAAGTTGACTTTCATTCAACTTCATATATGCCTACATCAGCATCGGAGTATCCAACGAGCCGCAGATCACTACCTTGATAAGTTGATGCATAATTTATTGTTCCCTTTAAGTATTATAATATCCTTTTCACAGCTTTCCAATGCTATTCGCCAGGATTTGACTGGAATCTACTTACTAGTCTAACTGCAAAGTAAATATCTGGTCTTATACACATCATTGCAGACATTAGACTTCCCACGATACTAGCATATTGATTCACTCTTGGGACACATTTCAAGATTCAGGATAACTCTAGTAGCTACCAGGGTGTTTAAGGCGTTTCAGTCACTCATGTTAAATCGCTCAAGAATTTTTTGATGTAATTCTCTTGTGAAAGAGATAGAATTCTCTTTGAGCAATCCTTTTGGATTTTAACTCCAAGTATATATTATGCTTCTCCTATGTCTTTCATCTCAAAATTCAATGGCAGCCATTCCTTAAAAGCTAAGATTAAATTTAGGCTATTTTTGGTGAATAATATATCATCTACATATAATGACAATATCACAAAGTTATCATCAAACTGCTTAATGTAGACGTAATGGTCTTCTTCAATTATTTTAAAATTGTATGAGGTTATTGCTTTGTGAAACCTCAAGTACCACTGCCTGGATGATTGCTTCAGTCCATAAATGGACCTTTTAAGCTTACAAACTTTCCTCTCTAAACCTTTCTTTACGAAACCTAATGGTTTTTCCATATAGATTTCTTCATCCAAATCTTCGTTCAGAAATGCATTTTTCACATCCATTTGAAGTAACTCCAAATCTAAACTATTTACTTTTGCCAGAATCAGTCTTATGGAATTAAAGTGTACAGCAGGTAAGAAGGTGTTCTCGTAATCGATACCTTCCTGTGTGTATACTCCTTCACTACCAGACGTGCCTTGTACTTGTCAATTGATCCATCCGTTTTTATTTTTATTTTGAGAACCCATTGGTTCCCAATGGCTTTCCGACCCTTTGGTAGACCAACAAGTTCCCCAACCTGATTCTTTTTCTAGTTGCCTTGATAGCTAGACAAGTTTCACACAAGGCCATTTCCATGTTTGGAACTTCACCTAGTAAACCTTCTTTTACTAATTTAATAATTCGATTCTGACTTATGCGCCCTAGTCTAGCATGCCAGATATTCATATCAACAATTATATTGGAGGAGCTAACGAAACAATCGTACAAGTTGAAATCAACAATAACATCCATAATAAAGAACTTTCCTGAAAAGAAAGCTAAACCGTAAAAGGTCCCATTGCTAAATATGTCAGCAACTCTATCATGAAAGTTCACATCAAACTCATAATTCAAAATACATAGTACAGAAACTAAATTCTGTCGGATGTCCGGTGTATGAAACACATCATGTAGGATTAAAGTCTTTCTACCACGCAAAGCTAATATACAGGTTCCTATGCCTTTAACCTCAATCTTTGCATTATTGCCAACATAAAGCCATTTGCATTGATGTGGCAACCGACGGTAATCCACGAAGGATCTTCGATCCTTCGTTACATGGTCTGTTGAGCCTGAGTCTAAAATCCAAGAAGAAGATACATGTTCAGTCAAAAAAGAAGTACTTGAAATATAAGAAATGTGTGAATTCACATAATTCACTAGTACTTTCCTTGGTCATTCCGCTCAGGGTAGTCCCTTGCGAAGTGACCCATTTTCTGACAGACATAGCATTTGACCCTTTTCAGGTCGACTTTCTTCTTGCTGCCTTTACTTCCCTTCTTCTTGAATTGCTTTCTGTCCGTTTTGAATCTAGGGACATCCTTCCTGTATTTTCCACAAAAATTTCTTCCCTTTTTAAAGTTGGGCTTAGAATTAGAAGGGCCTGCATTCTCGGTATAATAGGCATGCCCAGAAGTCTTGTATGCCACCAAGCGTTCATCGTCAAGCTCAAGGTGCTTCACAACATCATCAAAAGTGATGATGTTATCGTTATGAGTTAAGTTTACTTTCATATGTTCCTGATTATAGGGAAGTGATCTGATTACAACCTGCACTTGCTGTTCATCAGTTAGTGTATGTCCAGCTTTCTGGAGCTCTTTAATCATGTTTGACATGTCTCGAATGTTCTGCTTCATAGGTGTATTACCCCCAAATCTTATACATGTCAAACTTGATAGTCAGTCTCCTATGTTTGGTGGCTAACGTTCCACCAAACCTTTCTCTGAGAGCTACCCATATGGCATGTGCAGTTGGATGTTTTTTATACTGACACATCATGTCATTTCCCATTGTTCTCAGCAGGGTAACCCTTGCAATGCTATTCTTCTTTTTCTAAGCCTGGTATAACTCCAAGTTCCTCCTATGCTGGGCTGTATTCCCAGCTTCAGGATTTGCTCAGTGGCTCAAGGGCCTCCTGTTCCTCTAATATATACTGCGCCTTGTACTGCCAAATATCCCAGTTGTCACCATTCAGCTTGTCCCCTTTATTCAATCGGCAATAATGATTTTTGTTGCTATTTCCAAGTTTGAGGTGACAAGGTATTGTATTAACAAATGTTTTCTCATAATGCTGAATTTTTAGCGATTATGTAACACATTACAATATACAATGTCTTATATTATTCTTGACAAGAAGATAATTTGATCGCTAGATCTACAACCAAGAGAATAAGTTTGTACCTCCCATCACACAAACACCAGTAACCACATTATTTTCTTTCAAGAATTTTATTTAAGTACTTCTTAAATAGTTAACTTTTAGAAGTCTCATTTTATAAAAGCTCCCACTTATCAAAAAGTGTAACAAGGTGACATATCATGTGAATAATAACAACAGTTTTACAATAATTCACATAAATTAAACATGTCACATTTCATAATACATTAAGTCTTAACAATACACCATATCATGTTCTGAACATAACAACAAAACATTGAAGGAAAAACACATAAATCTAAAGTAGAACACATCTTTAGATATTTGCAATACAATAGTCGATGATTTGTTTCCTTAGTCTTCTAAAGTATTGGTTTTATTTCAGCATAAATCTTGTTATTCTCTTTATTGCATCAACCCACATGGTTGTTAATGTGAATGTTCCTACATCTCTAACTGCTGCACGATATTTCATCATAAAATTCATATAAAATTTTGCAGTTTCATTATCAGTTATGCTGTTGACATAGTTCACAATGATGCCATAGATGATCTTTATGTTTTTAACTCTGGCCATTCTTATTCTATAATATTCAGCAATTGTCGCAGCCATGGTGGGGGAAAAAAGTTGATCTACCTCCTCATCATCACTTTAAGGTTTTGAATTGAATGAGAACGAAGACTTGGGACCTGGGTTGGAGTAGACCTCTTGAGGCTCCGGTTGACCTCCCTTAAAGTCTTGATCAGGACCCTATTCTGGATTTTCCTTAGGGTCTCCCTCATGTTCCCTTTGAGGATCTTCCTCAGGACCTTTTTCAAGATCATCTTCTTCTAGGTCTTCCTCAAAATCCTCCTCTAATTCTTGTTCATGATCCTATTTAGGAATATTTTATCCACATATTCAATATACACTAATCCGTAAGATAGTGTTTCAGTGCTTTTTGAGATTTCTTACTCCATTGTTTTTCCTAGAAAAATGAATTGGGATTATTACATTGAAAAATTTTCAAGAAATCCTTAACTAAGTATTGATTTTCATCAAAAATAGATTTTGAATTGCCTCTAAAATAGGCAAACATCATACCAAAATGAAGATCTTGAATTTTAGGGTTTTTAGGAATAGACCATATCTTATTTTGACCATCCACGCACCTTCAAGCGCCCCGAGATGGAAAATTCAGAAAAAAGTCATAAAATAGGATAAAGCCCACTCTCGGACATGGCACGTGCAATGAACTCACCGTCGTGGGATAGTCTTCTCATATCATGTGCCAAACCACCAGTCTCCACGCCTCGTTCTCAGTTAGATGATGTCGTCCACATATCATACGACCTTACCAAGTGACCCCACACCATGTGGCAGTTTCCTCTTATTATTATTATTATTGTTATTGTTTTATTTCACTTTCCAGAAGGAACCATCCAGCTCACTTGGCAAAGGCACGAATCACTTCCAGGTGGTGGGTTCAATCCTCCGTTCGAGCCACTAAAGGATTTCCTTTTTTTTGTTTCGAAGTGAATTGGGCCTGTTCTTGGCCTGTTCTCCATTTTTATCGGTTTGGGCCTATTTAGCCCAACCCGAAAGCAATATTTTTTTGTTTGGGCCTTCTGTGGCCCAAAGTAATATGGTTTTGTTTCTTATGCTTAAAAGACGACGTTCCAAGTAATCCTAGAGAGGCCAAAGCACACTTAAAATGACACCGTTCTGATCCTTTCCAAGTGGGTTGGGTTAACCTACCCGACCTATCCGTGCATGATCTGGTCCTCGCTGCTACCACTGTTCATCATCCTCTTAAGTGATCTGAGTCTGTTTGACCCACTAAAACAAGCGTATCAGGATTACGGACCCGACTCATTTCTCAGCTTTATCTTCACCTTCCGACGTCCCTTTTTCACATTCTTAGTGTCTATTTCTTGGTCTCAACGAGCTCTATACAATGGGAGCATATTTGAAGCCTGATCTTTCTCTTTTTCTAGAAAAACATGATGGAACTCGCAAGTCATTTTTCTTCATTCAGCGTCCGTTCTTCACGTTCTTGATGTCTACGTTTTCGTCTTGAAGATCTCTACACTATAGATGTATTTTCTAAGCCTAAAACACTTGTTTTATGAGAACCTAGATTTGAGTTTTTCTTCATTTGGTTCATTTTTTTTGTATTTTGCTTTCTAACGACTTCTACACATGAATATATGCAAATACAGACATACAGTAGATTGAACGAAAATTGAACAGCAACTTATATGTATATATTCAAAAGATCACAAGTCTCATGAACTTAAGAAAAATCTTTAAAGAATATATCAACAATTATACCAAATTCATGTAAAATTCATGTTTGTACAGTAAGGAATTTGCTATAGAGAAATGTATGATAAGTAAGAGATCACAGTGACGTACATACCTCAATCATACACACCAAGTTTCATGAATGTACTAGCAAAATTCTGATACCAAATCTAACATTGACTACAGATACCCACATGTTGTTTGGATAATAAGAGTGGATCCAAATATGATACACAACAAAAAGCACAGAGAAGAGGAAGGAGAGTTTCACAGAGGAGGGGAGGAAGTTTTTCACCAGGAGAGAGAGCCAATGTCTCATATAACTTTCCTGTATCGTTGTGCCTTGAATCATGGGATCATGCCTCATTTATTAATAATTCTAATTAATTCAAAAACCATAATTTCCCACCCTCTCTGCAACCACAACTGTTTCCACCAATATTTCATAATCTCAAATTCTATTTGGGAAATCACACTTTGTTCCCACATATTCTCTCATTTGTGTTTTTGCCCTAAAACACACATGTCCGGCAAGTTTAAACTATATATAGAGTTATATCATTGACAATGGATTTTTTATTTTCATGCAGAATTTTCTTTCCAAATCGACTAAAGCATATTCACCTTTTAAGGCTAGAGATTTTGGTTTGTCAAATTTTATTAAACCTAGCAAGGACAAACTGAAATAATGGATTTGTTCATGTTCTCTTTGTACCATTCACTTTCTTGCAATGTTCATTTTGGATTTATGTTTCTCTTTGATTTGAAAAATTACATGAAAGAAGTTCATGATATTCTTGGCAGTGCTTACATGTTGCACTTGAAGTGTTAAAGTGCAAGTCTGGCCTAGAATCTGATGTATGGAGTATTGGTGTAATTACTTGCATATTACTATGTGGGAGGCGGCCATTTTGGGATAAGCCAGACGATGGCATCTTTAAGGAGGTATTGCACATTGTTATGTCATGCTAAGTTTCCTGCTGATTGTTTGGGATTTTTTTTCATTTTAATTTTCTCTAATTGCCAATAATATTATGTATTTGGTCTCTTTTTTATCTTCTGCATGTTGGGGTGAAGAAGAAAATGTTTACCAATCATTTTTGGGTTAGTATCGAAGTAAGAAATTTGTGGGAAAGAGATTCTTTGTTATTTTTTTTAATGAAAAGTAGCCTTACATCCAAAATAAATGAATAAGAATGCAGAGTCAGCAACTGTTAGTGTTTATGTGATTTCTTCTATGATGGAAGGGAGAATGAAAATTAGGCTTGATAGCATTCATTATGTCATTGAAGCTTATTCTTTTTTGTATCCATTTGTTACAGCTTTTCCTTGGTTAACTGTCATATTCTCCCCAAAATGGACCTTTAAGATGCAAGTTTTGTGTTAAAGTGGTATGCTTATAGTAGTCATGACCATTCTGTCATGACTACAAAGCACAACAATGAAGATTTCCAAAAACAGGTTCATGACAATCTTAAATATAACATGGATTTGCTCACTTTTTGTTCAAAACTATGGATTACTATGATAAAGTGGTACAATTATAAGATGTGAACTCTATTGATTAAAAAAAACATTGTTAAAATTATAAGATGTGAACTCTTTTGATTAAAAAATAAATCTCTGCCTATTTTTTCCTTTTTTTTCCTCCCTTTTTAGTGGTAACTCCTTCCTAATTCTTGTGATTGGTTTGTGTTTTTGTCTGAATGATCTTTAAGGTCTTTTTTTCCTTCCTCTTTTACTCACTTGTGGTGGTCATGTTTCCCATGTCATTAGATGGTGGGGCAAGGAAACAGAAAAATGTAAAAACATACAAGATAATAGTAAAACAGTAAACCACATTTTTTTTGGTAAACGACAGTAAACCACATTTAAAGCTTTGGACATTTGGTTTGAGATGATCTTCCATTGTAATTTTCCTGATGTTGGTTACTGAGTTATGTAATTTGGAAGCTTCAAGAAGAAGAAAAAGAAGAAAGAAACTGTCTTAAATTTCTTACCTTACAATGAGATATGAAGATATGATCATGAACATTGTGACTACTTCCAATTCCAACGTCAGGCTTTTCTTACATGCCCAGTGGAAAGCTGAGATTCTGGCTGAACTATGTTTTCATTGTGTAAATGACATATTAGAACACTTTTATATGTATTTATTTTTAAGTGGCAAATCATGTTTCTCTTTATGGATTTGTTGTAATTAAGACTTGTTTGAGGTATTTTAACTATATTATTCTCTGAAATTTGCAAATAATATATTTTGTATATTTTTTATGCTTGTAAGATATTGAAAAATGGTATTAAATTTATATAAATTTTTTCTAGATTTCCTTCGAATTCTTCCAGGGATTTATATCTCTAAAATTCCCTTCTTGTCCTATTTACCTACAAATTTTACATACGGATTTTCCTTTGAATTTTTTCTGCGGATTTTCATGCAAATTTTTATTTGCAGATTTTCCTGCGAATTTTCCTATAGATTTTCCGGTGAATTGTTACATGCGGATTTTCTTGCAAACTTTTCCTGCGGATTTTTTAGCAGGTAAATCTGCAAGAAAATAAATTTCCACGAACCTTATACTTGGGGATTAAAATCCACAGTAAAATCTCCAGGAATAAAGCATTTTTTGTAGTGTATGTAGCTTACAACTTCTAAACAATACACTAACTCCTCATAGAGAAGAACCTCTAAAAGACCTTTTGTGTCAATTCATATCATAATGTTCAAAGTTGATAACTTTTGCTTAATCGCAAGCAACTTTTCTAGTGGTAACATACCACATGATAATAAAATAACCCATATTTCAATATTTACGCGGTGATACTGATAATACCAACAATTGAAATCTCTTAATTTAATCAAAGACATAATGTCTAGTGCTCAATAACTTTTGGTACAAGCATTTTGGATTCAATATCACTCCAAAAGTTATAAAATTGAGTAATATGTTGCCCCATTTTATTAAAAAATTAGATAACTATAAGGCTAGCTATTGCTTACAACAATTAAATATGTATACATAATCTCCATATGGAGAAGATTCATCATTAAATCTATGCATCTAACTCATATGACAATGTTGAAAGTGGATAGCTGTTGCTTAACTGTAAACAACTCTGCTAAAACATTTTTATTTCCATTCTTTCATTAGGAAATTCTGCACAACTCCTATTCGAGCAAAGCTAGTGAAGGACTCTTGAACTTTATGTTCTAGATTTGAATTTCGAATAACACTCCTAAGGTCTCTACCAGATAGAACAAGCAAACTTGAATCCACTATCTCAAGGATTCCATCTGGCAACGCTAACTTGCAGAATTTGGGTAGGCTTAGGTCCGCATGAAACATGCTATCTGTTGGCTTCCTTCCTGTGAGCATATCTAGCATAACAACCCCAAAGCTATAGATATCTCCTTGTGTTGTAGCTTGTCCACTCTCTCCATACTCTAACCAAACATTAATATTCTTTAGAGAAAATCATAAAAATCCTTTTGGACACTCAAAATGTAGTCTCTATTAATTAATGATTATTATAGGAAATAAATACAATTCATATTGAAGAACATAAAATCAGCCGTATAAGAAGAGTTATACCTAAAGGAATGTACCCAATAGTTCCTTTAATTGCTGAGGATGTAGTTTGATCATCTCCAGAGTTGCTTAAGACCTCATGAAGAAGCCTGGCTAATCCAAAGTCCCCCAAATCTGCCACCATTTCATCACTAAGAAGAACATTACTTGGTTTGATATCGCAATGAACAATAGTTTCCTCAAAATCATGATGAAGATAATCCAAAGCATGAGCCACATCAATGGCTACATCCAATCTTTGTCTAAAATTCAATCATGAATTTCTAGTTTCACCAGGTGTTGGGATTAGTACGTACATGTAGCAGAATTTAAAATTTTCTAATCCCAAATATGGATCTGTCAAAGGCATTTAGATCTAGGAGATGAAGGCGTACCTTTTGCGTTTTGAATCCGAAGTGTTTCTTGCTTTTGGATCTTTTCAAGTTCCATGACCTTTTGTGTTCTTGATTCCGATCATGAGGAGCCGACGTTTCTTTGATTGCCTCCCTTTACCGGTATCCACGTGAACAGTTTCCAACAATTGTAGTGTGCTAGCGCCTCTTACGTCTCACTCTCTCTAGGGTTTCTGTGGCTTACAATCAGATTCAAATTTCTTCTTCATCTCTTGCTCATGAGTCCTAATATTTGTAGAACTCATGGAGAGCCTCTCGAATCTGAGATTAATCTTTAATTAATCTTTAAAATTTGAATTTGTTTCTGAAAAGATATTCAAGATTAATCTTTATTAATCTTGAAATTCGAATTTCCACAAGGATATTCAAGATTAATCTTTATTAATCTTAAAATTTGAATTTCAAAAAGATATTCAAGATCTAATCTTGGTTAATCTTGAAATTTGAAATTTAAAATTATATTCAAGATCTAATCTTGAAATTTGAATTTCAAAAGACATTCAAGATCTAATCTTGAAATTTGAATTTCAAAGATATTCAAGATCTAATCTTGATTAATCTTGAAATTCAAAATTTGAAATTCAAAATGTGAAATTCGAATTTTACAATCTTAATTTGGATTAAATTGATCTGATCAAATCATACCTATTTAATTAATCCAAATAATGAGCCGACGAATTTAATTTATCTTTATAAATTAAACTAATGCTAGTTATTTAATTTATCAAATAAATTAAATATTGAACTAACAAGCACAAATATTATTTACATAATATTGTGCAACTTTGAATTTTAACATATATATATACATATATTTAAAATTCGAATAAACCCTAAAAATAAAGCTCATGCTGGGCTGTTTTTGCGTGCGACCCTATAGGCCCATATAAAGTTGAAAGTGGGCTAATCTACCACAAGCCCACAAGTCGTAAGCGGTCTCTAGCAAGACATTATGACCACCCAAATCATACGGGGATTGTTAACACGATGCAACCTTTTTATGCAACCACATTACGTCCCTTTTATCACGCGATATCTCGGTCAAGGATGAGGCATGGATGATGTCATCTTGCTATTCCTAACCATTACTTTCTCGATCCCTAAGTAGTATGATTAAAGAAATGAAAACTCCTTTTCGTTATAGTATGACCACACATTTCTCAGACTCACTTATTGAGGGGCCCAGTAATATCACTCAACTAAAGCGAGGGACAAATTCCATCTTGATCACTCACATTCCTCCACCTAAAAACCCTTAAGCCAGATTGTAGCCTTTATCATCACCCAGTCAAAGGTGAATTTTGACTAGGTCAAAGCTTAGTGACTTTAATGCAGGAATCTATGAGGATCTCAGGTCAAAGGGCATTGTGACGTGATTATATATGAGATAAGCTAATGACTTAATCTATGCAGCTTTCTCACTGCAGGTCGGTCCAGCACCTTGTACTCTTACAAGTGCCTATGACTTTGACTCGTATCTCCATACCTTATTAAAGTCATACTGGTCTTAATTTTTTTTTGTTCCCACAGAGATAACCGACCAGGGACATTTAAGATAATATTCATAATTTGTACATGGATGCAATTATCATAATAAATATGCAAAAGTTATAATAATTAAATGGATAAAATACATTAAAATAAATAATATGTGAGGTACAAGAATTGGCCCCTTTGGCACAATTTCCAATGCCAAGTTCATTTGCTGATAGCCAATCCTTGATAAACCATTATTTTATAGGGGTTAATTACACCCAATATGGATATCAAAGAGATTTTATTTGAGCATAAATGTACCAATTAAAGGATAATGGTTTTAATGAGGGGTTAAAAGAATTAATTGCTAATTTTGAGATATATTGTCACTCATTGGAATTTCGTATTATTTTAGGTACATAATATTACACCATACTTTGGTTTAATGTGTAGGATAAATTTCTAGAGAGTGAATGCTGAAAAGAGACATAACAGCGCTGCATTTTGGTCCCCTTGAGCAACTGGAAGCTGAATAACCAGTACTACTAGAAAAATCAGATTTAGTGATGGAATTAGCGATGGAAAAATCACATTTAGCGAGGGAAAAATCAGAATTAGCGACGGAAAAAATCCATCGCTAAATCTAGCGACGAAAATAGTGATGGATATTTTAGCGACGGAATTAGCGACGAAAACGTATTCCGTAGCTAAATTAACGAGAGAATTAGCGACGGAACCAAATTCCTCGCTAATTTAGCGACGGAAACTTATCCTGTCGCTAATTCCCTCGCTAATTTAGCGAGGGAATTGGCGACCGAACTTATTCCGTCGCTAATTAGCGACGGAGTTTTCCCTCGCTAATTCTGTCGCTAATTTAGAGACGGATTTAGCGACGAAAATTTTAATTTAGTGACAGATTTAGCGACGGAAAATTTCGTCGCTAAATTTGACAATTTCGTAACTAAATTTGTTATATTCTGTTGCTAAATTTGACAATTCCGTCACTAAATAAATTATATTCCGTCACTAAATTTGACAATTTAGTGAGGGAAACATTCAAAATTCTATCGCTAAATTTTTTCACGCTAATTAAAATATTATGCCTTACTTTCTGTTTTTCCCTGACTAATACCGTCGCTATATAAAAAATTATGCCTTACTTTTCTGTTTTCCATCGCCAAATGCGTTATATTCCATCGCTTAGTAGGTAATTATGTGTATTTAACATCTCTATATTTGATAATTTTATTGCTAAATTCGTCATTGATTTTAGATATGAATCAACTACACATTTACAAAATTATTTTATAAACAAATCATGTTTAATCACACAATTGACCCAAAAAACAAATTTTAAATAGTAATATCAAATATATAATCTCTTTAACCATAAGCATACATTATGATGTCAGAGAAAAGCCTTACAGTTAAGAAAACAAATTTTAAATAGTAATATTAAGTATATAATTTATATACAATTAAAAAATATCTACTTGTAATGAATAATGTTATAGTATATATACATGTACTTGCAGCTCTTTCTATATGCACATGTATGTATCTATGTTAAGATGCTTGAGGCTTATGAAATCTGTTCAATTTATATCAAACCCCACGTTGGCCAATCTAGAAGAATTGTTTGTTAAAAAAAGAAAAGAATATTACTTTCATATAAATAGTAAGAAAAATTGCCTGTAGCCCACCATTGCACATTTCTTGACATAGGTTTTTGCCTGAAATCAACATCATTTCTCGCTCAGCAAATACCTTTCTTGCAGAAATTTGTACAACACATTATATATACCACACACAGCTTTTTGTAACATAGATGTCATTTACAGATGCTTAGATGTCATTCTACAAATACCTTTCTCACTCAGCAAATGCCTATTTTAGAGGTACTTAGATGCCATTCTACCAAAAAATATGTAGTAATGATGTACTTATCCATACCAAGTCTTTCTTTTATGATTGCAGCACTTTTAGCTCCACAGCTTTTTCGTGCATATGAAGATATGTCGCAGTACATTTCATATGGGGGACAAATTCCTGCATCTTCCATCCATTGCAGGACCTGCATAAATAGTTCGCATTAATTTTTACAAGCATTCATAACAAAGGGAATCAATAGAAAATTGCAACTAGGAATGGACGAATAAATTGTGTTTATATTCAAAGAGTCAAAACTCTTAGATTTATGTGTTCCACATAACTACCAAAATCCAAACAACAAACCTACAAACCATTGTTGGCATCATGGGAAAAATTTGCAACCATCCAACCAAAGATCAAGAACTTAAAAGCTGTATGCAATTTTAAATTAAATGTTCAAGAATATTTAAAAGAATAAGAAGGAAATTAAGGTTACCTCTATGCACTTCCTCCAATTTCCAGAGGATACAAGGTTCTTCAGTAAGATGGAATAAGTAGTAAAGCTAATGTCAGCACCTGATGCAACCATTTTGTAGAACAACTGGGCATATGAAAATAAGATGACCAAAAAGCAAGATATACTTAAACGAGCAAAATTTTAACATCAAAATCAAATATTATAGTTTAGGAATATACTTTTCAATAAGCAACAATGAACCAAAGACCAATTGCACCAAATGAGGTAAGGCAAAACAAGTATCTTTATGTCTCCGAATGCTTTTTGCCAGATTCATAGCCCTTATGGTTTGGCCTCCTTCATTAAAAGCTCTCATCAGGGCAGCACAACCAATAGTATCTAGTTTGATGTCATTTTTAACCATTTATTCAAAAATTATATACTCAATATCTATTCAAACATACTTTTTATAATAGCATTAGTGTTTCAAATAGAAAAACCAATGGCAATGATAGGAAGAACAACACAAATGTACTAGAAGTTCATAATGCAAACACTCTGTTTTATTTTCATTAATTCATTGTCTCTGGGACATAACACACACATGTTCTTCATCAACGAATCAATATACAATTCAAAAGCAAGCATCTTTATTACAAAATAATATCAGTACTGCACAAATAGACAATTATCACAGCAACCAAACAAACTAATTCTATCAGGCAACTAAGCAATCTAAATAAGGCAGAAACCAAACAAAATAGAAACAAAAGCTAAAGCACCAAACTTACCACAATTGGACCCATAAATGATACATCTTTGATATCCTCATCATCACATATGTAATTAACAATCTCTTGATCAAATGGGCACTAGAAACCAAACAATGTAGAAACAAAAGCTAAAGCACCAAACTTACCACAATTTGCTTGAGACAACATTATTATCAAGCTACATAAGCAAAGTCAATTATGCATTATAAGTTAATTTATAGCTTTACTAAGAGTTAAATCATTATGATATATGTTATATGCACTATATCTAAGGAGAGAATATAATTAATAATCTCCTAGAAACCTTTCCCATAGTCCAATTAATTCTTTTGCATTCAGGATCTGTTCATTGAATCTATTATCAAAAATAGCTAGCAAACTCAATATTTATATTATTAAGGATCAATCTATTAGGCAGCATAAACATACTGTTTGAGAGAATGCTCTCATAGTTCTACATGTTATTGATAGGAATAAGTGCAATATAAAGTTGCTGAGAGCTCAATCAAAGGGAGCATAATCAGTGATTACATAATCAGAATTAAAGATGATTTATTCTCTCCTAATTCTAGGCAACAATCCAGGAAGTAAATAAGGAAAAAGATCAAATTTGAAATTTGATTTCTAACACTCCCCCTCAAGCTGGAGAATATATCTATCATTCCCAGCTTGCTTCGAAGTCCTTCAAATTTGACTCGAGGAAGAGGCTTGGTCATGATGTCTGCAACCTAGTCTGCTGACCGTACATAATCCAATTTGATGATGCCACCTTCTACTTTCTCTTTGATGAAGTGCCTATCGATTTCCACATGTTTCGTTCGATCATGATAGACTGGGTTCTTAGTCATCTCTATGCTTGCCTTGTTGTCACACCAAATGTCTAGGGGGCCTTCGTATGGAATTCTTAGCTCATTTAGAAGTCTAATGATCCAGATTCCTTCACATACCCCAAGAGCTACAGCTCTTAATTCAGCTTCAGCGCTGCTTCTGGATACCACCGTCTGTTTCTTGCTCCACCAGGTGACAAGATTGCCCTAGACATATGTACAATAACCCGTTATTGATCTTCAGTTATCCACAGATCTAGCATGATCAGCATCAATATAGATCTCTATATTTCTGGTACTTCCTTTTTCAAAGTAAATTCCTCTTCCAGGATTGAGTTTGAGATAGCTTAGAATTCTGTAAATGGCAGTCATATGTTCTTCCTGAGGTTGGTGCATGAACTAACTGACCACTCCAACTGCATGACTAATGTCTGGATGGGTGTGAGTTAAGTATATCAGTTTCCCCACCAATCGTCTATACCTCTCAGAATATACAGGTACACCTTCCTCTTTGACTTCAAGGTTGCATGATTCTTCCATTGGAGTCTCATCTGGTTTCACTCCGAGCATCCCTGTTTCTTGAAGTAAAT
>JANTPZ010128123.1:0-10193 GCA_025593235.1 Vachellia pachyceras
TGAATTTTGAAAAAAAACAGCACGATTTAAGGGATCCTAATTAAAAACTGAGTCACAGTGGATCTTTCAATTCAATTCTAATAGAGTTAAATGTTTAAGTCCTTAGACACTAATCTTGTTAAAAACATAGGGGCCCTTTTTCATGTTAAAATATTTGAATTTTGAAAAAAAACACGATTTAAGGGATCCTCATTAAAAACTGAATCACAGTGGATGTTTCCATTGAATTCTAATTGAGTTCAATGTATAATTCCATAAACACGAATCTTGTTGAAAAATGAGGGCTCTTTTTTAGGTGAAAATATTTGAATTTTGAAAAAAAACAGCACGATTTAAGGGATCCTAATTAAAAACTGAGTCACATTGGATGTTTCCATTCATTTCTAACAGAGTTAAATGTTTAATTCAGAAAACACTAATCTTGTTAAAAAATATGGGCCCTTTTTAATGTGAAAGTATTTGAATTTTGAAAAAAACAACACGATTTATGGAATCATAATTAAAAAATATATTACAATGGATGATTCCATTCAAATCTTGTAGAGTTAAATGTTTAATTCCTTAAACACTAATCTTGTTGAAAAAATACGGGCCCTTTTTTATGTGAAAGTATTTTAATTTTGAAAAAACAACAAGATTTAAATAATCCTTTATAAAAAATGTGTTAGAGAGGACGTTTCCATTCAATTCTAATAGAGTTAAATGTTTAATCCCTTAAACTCTAATTTTGTTGAAAAAAATGTGGGCCCTTTTTTATGTGAAAATATTTGAATTTTGAAAAAAACTAGACAATTTAAGGAATCCTAATAAAAAACTGAGTCACCGTGGATGTTTCTATTCAATTCTAATAGAGTTAAATGTTTAATTTCGTAAACACTATTCTTGTTTAAAAAATATGGCCCTTTTTTAATGTGAAAATATTTGAATTTTGAAAAAAATAAGATTTAAGGAATGCTAATTAAAAACTATGTCACAGTTGATGTTTCCATTCAAATCTAAGAGAGTTAAACGTTTAATTCCGTAAACATTAATCTTTTAGAAAAAAATTTGGGCCCCTTTTTAGGTGAAAATATTTGAATTTTGAAAAAACAACATGATTTAAGGAATCCTAATTAAAAACTGAGTCACAGAAGATCTTTCCACACAATTCTAATAGAGTTAAATGTTTAATTCCTTAAAGATTAACCTTGTCAAAAAAAATAAATGCCCTTTTTTATGTGAAAATATTTGAATTATGAGAAAAAGGATTTAAGGAATCCTAATTAAAAACAATGTCACAGTGGTTGTTTCCATTCAATTTTAATAGAGTTAAAGGTTTAATTCCGTAAACATTAATCTTGTTAAAAAAATATGGGCCTTTTATATATGAAAATATTTGAATTTTGAAAAAACAACCGATTTAAGGAATCCTAATTAAAAACTGAGTCAAAGTGTATGTTTACAGTCAATTCTAATAGAATTAAATGTTTAATTCCTTAAACATTAATCTTGCTGAAAAAAATAGGGGCCCGTTTTTATGTGAAAATATTTGAATTTTAAAAAAAACGTGATTTAAATAATCCTTTATAAAAAATGTGTTAGAGTGGACGTTTCCATTCAATTCTAATAGAGTTAAATGTTTAATTCCTTAAACTCTAATCTTGTTGAAAAAAATGTGGGCCCATTTTATGTAAAAATATTTGAATTTTGAAAAAAACACGATTTAAGGAATCCTAATTAAAAACTGAGTCACAGAGGATGTTTCCAATCAAATTTAGGAGAGTTGAATGTTTAATTCCTCAAATAGTAATCTTGTTGATAAAAATATGGGCCCTTTTTTATTTGAAAATATTTGAATTAAGAAAAAATACAACATGATTTAAGGAACTCTAATTAAAAACTGAGTCACATTAGATGATTTCATTTAAATTTAAGACAGTTAAATGTTTAATTCCTTAAAGAATAATCTTGTTAAAAAAATATGGGCCTTTTTTATATGAAAATATTTGAATTAAAAAAAACAACATGACTTAAGAAATCCAATTTAAAAACTGAGTCACAATGGATCTTTCCATTCAAATTTAAGAGAGTTAAATGTTTAAGTCCTTAAACACTAATGTTGTTGAAACAAATATGGGCCCTTTTTTATGGGAAAATATTTGACTCTTTGAAAAAACAACACGATTTAAAGAACCCTATTTAAAAAATTAATCACAGTGGATGTTTCCATTCATATCTAAGAGAGTTAAATGTTTAATTCTTTAAACAATAATCTTGTTGAAAAAACTATGGGCCATTTTTTATGTGAAAATATTTGAATTTTGAAAAAACAACACCATTTAAGGAATCCTCATTCAAAACTGAGACAACGTGGATGTTTCCATTCAAATCTAGGAGAGTTAATCGTTTAATTCCATAAACACTAATCTTGTTGAAAAAAATATGGGCACTTTTTTATGCGAAAATATTTGAATTATGTGAAAATGTTTAATTCCTTAAGTGAAAATATTTGACTTTTAAAAAAAAACAAGATTTATCGAACCCTCTTTAAAAAAAGAGTCTCAATGGATGTTTTCAGTCAAATCTAAGAGAGTTAAATGTTTAATTCCTTAAGCACTAATCTTGTTAAAAAAATATGGGCCCCATTTTATGCGAAAATATTTGAATTTTAAAAAAAATAACACGATTTAAGGAATCCAAATTAACAACTGAGTTTCAGTGGATGTTTCCATTCACTTCTAATAGAATTAAATTATTAATTCCTTCAACACTAATCACGTAAAAAAATATGGGCCTTTTTGATGTGAAAATATTTGAATTTTAAAAAAAAAATAGCACGATTTAAGGAATCCTAATTCCAAACTATGTCAAAGTGGATGTTTCCATTCAAATCTAAAAGGGTTAAATGTTTAATTCCTTAAAAACTAATCTTGTTAAAAAAATATGGCCCTTTTTTATGTGAAAATATTTGATGGGCCCTAGTTTATGTTAAAATATTTGAATTTTGAAAAACAAAATGATTTAAGGAATCCTAATTAAAAAATGAGTTGCATTGGATGTTTCCATTCAATTCTAATACATTTAAATTATTAAGTGCTAAGACACTAATCTTGTAAAAAAAATATGGGCCCTTTTTTATGTGAAAATATTTGAATTTTAAAAAAAATGACACGATTTAAGGAATCCTAATTAAAAACTGAGTCAAAGTGCATGTTTCCATTCAAATCTAAGAGAGCTAAATGCTTAGTTCCTTAAACACTAATCTTCTTAAAAAAAATATGGGCCCTTTTTATGTGCAATTATTTGAATTTTAAAAAAACAACAAAAATTAAAGAATTCTTTTTAAAAAATGAGTAACAATGGACATTTCCATTTAAATCTGAGTTAAATATTAAATTCCTTAAAAAATATTCTTGTTGAAAAATATGGGACGTTTTTCATGCGAAAATATTTGAATTTTGCAAAAAACAACACGATTTAAGGAATCCTAATTAAAAACTGAGTGACAGTGGATATTTTCATTCAAATCTAAGAGAGTTAAATGTTTAATTCCTTAAACAATAATCTTGTTGAAAAAATATGGGCCCTTTTTTAAGTGAAAATATTTGACTTTTTAAAAAACAACACGATTTATCGAACCCTCTTTGAAAAAAGAGTCTCAGTGGATGTTTCCATTCAAATATAAGAGAATTAAATATTTAATTCCTTAAACACTAATCTTGGAGAAAAAAATATTGGCCCTTTTTTATGTGAAAATATTTTAATTTTAAAAAAACAACACGATTTAAGGAATCCTAAATAAAAACTGAGTCAAAGTGGATGTTTCCATTCAAATCTAAGAGAGTTAAATGCTTAATTCCTTAAAAACTAATCTTGTTGAAAAAAATATGGGCCCTTTTTTGTGTAAAAATATTTGTCTTTTTGAAAAAACAACACGATTTAAGGAATCCTAATTAAAAAATGAGTCATAGTGGATGTTTCCATTCACATCTAAGAGGGTTAATGTTTAATTCCTTAAACACCAATCATGTTGAAAAAAATATGGGCCCTTTTTTAAGTGAAAATATTTGACTTTTTGAAAACACAACACGATTTAAGGATCATGATTAAAAAATGAGTAATACTGGATGTTTCCATTCAAATCTAGGAGAGTTAAATGTTTAATTCCTTAAATACTAATCATGTAGAAAAAATATTGGCCCTTTTTTATGTGAAAATATTTGACTTTTTGACAAAAAACAACATGATTTAAAGAATTCTATTTAAAAAATGAGTCACAGTGGATGTTTCCATTCAAATTTGAGAGAGTTAAATGTTTAATTCCTTAAACAATAATCTTGTTAAAAAAAATATGGGCCCTTTTTTAATTGAAAATATTTGACTTTTGAAAAAATAACAAGATTTAACGACTCCTATTTAAAAAATGAGTCACAGTGGATGTTTCCATTTAAATCTAAGAGAGTTAAATGTTTAATCCTTAAACACTAATCTTGTTAAAAAAAATATGTGCCCTTTTTTATGTGATAATATTTGAGATTTAAAAAAAAAACAACAGGATTTGAAGAATCCTCTTTAGAAAATGAGTCACAGTTGATGTTTCCATTCAAATCTAAGAGAGTTAAATGTTTAATTCCTTAAACACTAAACTTGTTCAAAAAAATATGGTCCCATTTTATGTTAAAATATTTTACTTTCTGAAAAAATAACACAATTTAAGGAATCCGAATTAAAAACTGAGTCACAGTGGATGTTTCCATTCAAATCTAAGAGAGTTAAATGTTTAATTCCTTAAACAATATTCTTGTTGAAAAAATATGGGCCCTTTTTAAGAGAAAGTATTTGACTTTTTTAAAAAGCAACACGATTTAAAGAATTTTATTTAAAAAAATGAGTCACACTGGATGTTGCCATTCAAATCTAGGAGAGTTAAATGTTTAATTCCTTAAATACTAATCTTGTTGAAAAAAATATGGGCCCTATTTTATGTGAATATATTTGAATTTTCAAAAAAAACAACACGATTTAAGGAATCCTAATTAAAAACTGAGTCACAGTGGATGTTTACAATCAAATCTGAGTTAAATATTTAATTCCTTAAACACTAATCTTGTTCAAAAATATGGGCCCTTTTTTATGTGAAAATATTTGAATTATGAAAAAAAAATACGGTTTAAGGAATGCTAATTAAAAACTGAGTCACAGTTGATGTTGTTAGATATTAGTTTTGATGATGTCAAATAAGAAGCAAAATGTTTTTACAATGCGAAAAGTTTTCATAATACATATTTACCATGCATTATGATTTTACAATGCATATTGGTTAATAAATATTTATGCATCCTGTTAATTGGAGGATGATTTGGTTAAATAACTCTTTTTGAATATTAAAATGTTTTAAATAGATTTTTTATTGATTAACCATTCATCTCAGCTTTATTCGGATGTTCAAAATTGATTTTGGAAGTTAATGCTCGAGCACAAAGCCAAACACTTGAGCATGATGAGTTTTCGGGCTTCCTGTTGAGTTTTTGGGTCAACACTTGAGTATCGGGTCATAATACTCGAGCATTGATATCTAGGGAGTCAACACTCAAGCGCTGGATCACAATACTCGAGTATTGACCTCTGGGAAGCCAATACTCGAGCCTAGACCCCAATGCTCCTCTGTTTTCTGACAGCTTGACATATGTCTGATATTTTATCCATATCTCCTAAAATACAACTCCGATTGATGTGAAACCAATTTCATATGAAACTAGACTCAAAAATCGTTTCATAGACACCAAGAAAAGCATCAAATTATTTCAAATGAAGGAGATACGAATTTCTAAACTTGGTGGTCAAAACTGAACGCTTTATCTCTGACCTGTGCTTATTTTATCTATCATAACTTTCTTTATATACATTATTTGGGACTGATTCTTGTTTAATATGAAAGTAGACTTGCAGGGATTTTCATTGATATATTATATGCAAGGTTTGGAGTTGAAATGAGAGAGTTATGGCCGTTACAAGTTGAGCTAAAGCTGTGCTCGAGCATCGGGTTTCAGAATAAGGTTTTCTCCACAAAACATGCTAATGCTCGAGCACTGGCACCTAGTGCTTGAGCACTGAGCTCAAAATTCAGTTTTCCATGCAGTGCTTTCACTCAATGCTCCAGCATATGCATCAAGTACAGCCAACACTCGAGCACTGCATTTTCAACACTCGAGTGTTGAGACTTTTGACAGTGCTGTCAAGTGATACTTCAAGTGAAAGCTTCCAGCAGAGCCAACACTCGAGCACAGATTTCTAGCACTCGAGTGTTGTGACCTTTCACTCAACACTGGAAGCCAACACTGCAAGTATTGACTGCCAGCACTACTAACACTCGAGTACCAGCTTCCATCACTCGAGTATCGGGCTGAAAATCTTCACTGTTCATCAATACTCTATCTCAATACTTCCAGCAATCACTTTCAGTATTACTAACACTCGAGCATCATGATTTTAACACTCGAGTATTATGATTTGTCAAAATTATTTTTCATCACTTGCAAAGAATACTCGAGTATTCCTAGAAAGTATTATTAACACTCAAGCACTATGATTTATCACTCGAGTATTTGACTCTTTTGAAAACACTTTCACACAACACTCGAGCATTGCATCAAAACATTGAACTTTTCTTTGAAATATTTTGAGTAAACACTCGAGCATAAAAACCTTATGCTCGAGCACTGTCTCTCTCTGACAGCTTTGTGTCTGACACACTTCACCTACTCTCTTACCGAATCTTTCCTTATTTGTGTAACGGATTTTTGAATATCAACTGCTCTCATAAGTGCTTCATGCTTAGACTTATTAACAGGGGATAGGCATATCTGAATACTTCTCCAGCATGGGCTCTCAACGGACAAATGCACAGACAACGGACATATAGCGTGCCAGACCCATTAATGCATATCACTGGGCATTGAAGCAGAAGAGTGAAGAAGCAAAACACTTTCTAACGGATTAATCTTTGTCAACAAACACTTGCTTCTTGTCAAGACTCCAACGGCTATTCTTTCTCTTTCAACAATCAAATTTGTCAGAGCAGAGCAAGTTTGAAAAACAGAGCACAAGAGCCAAAGCTAAACAGAAAATACAACGCTCCTCTCCAACGGATATAATTTGCCAACATCTATAAATATGAGGAAGCAACGAATAGAGAAATAGGAGAGAAAAAATATATGGAGTCACTGAACACAAAACAGAGAGTGTGGATTCAAGGAGATCACACAACAACTTTAGGACTCAAACATTATACTTCTCTGTGAGCTTCAATGTCAATACAATCCACTTCATAGAGTGAAGCATTTCCCAAATGTAATCATCCCAACCTTTGAGAGTCACTTAGGATAGACTGAGTGAAACAAAGTGTAACCTTATAGATGGTAAGGGGGAGTGATTGTAAAGGTTTCTCAGGTACCTACGTTATAAACTTGAGTGGGTTCATAAATGCTTGGAAACATTTATGGGGTTCTCAAGTACCCACCGTGACAAACTTGAAACAACTTTGCAAGTGTCCGTAGTGAACTTGTGGTTGTAATGGTTTTCCAAGTACCTTGTTTAAACTTGGATGTTATAGTGGATTGAAAATCTCAGAGGTGTCTGAGGACTGGATGTAGCTCATAGAGGACCGAACCAGGATAAATCATAGTGTGTTCATCTTTCATTCATCTTCACAAATTTCTAAATACTTCGTTATTACCCAATCTGTTTTCATACTCTGCTTTGATCAACTTGATTGAATGTTTTGATTAACAGATTTAATCGAAAAGATTTTTAAAACACCCAATTCACCCCCTCTTGGGTGCAGCCATCGTAACAGATGTTTCCATTCAATTCTAATTGAGTTAAATTTTTAATTCCTTAAACACTAATCTTGTTGAAAAAAAATATGGGCCCTATTTTATGTGAAAATATTTGAATTTTGAAAAAACAACACGATTTAAGGAATATTAATTAAAAACTGAGTTACAGTGGATGTTTCTAGTCAATTCTAATAGATTTAATTTATTAATTCCTTAAACACTAATCTTGTAAAAAAATATTGGCCCCTTTTTTATGTGAAAATATTTGAATTTTGAAAAAAAAAAGATACGATTTAAGGAATCCTAATTCCAAACTGTATCAAAGTGGATATTTCCATTCAAATCTAAGAGAGTTAAATATTTAATTTCTTAAACGCTAATCTTATTGAAAGAAATATGGGCCCTTTTTTATGGAAAAATATTTGACTCATTGAAAAAAACAACACGATTTAAAGAATCCTATTTATAAAATGAGTCATAATGGATGTTTCCATTCATATCTAAGAGAGTTAAACTTTTAATTCCTTAAACAATAATCTTGTTGAAAATATGGGCCCTTTTTTAAGTGAAATATTTGACTTTTTGAAAAAAAACACGATTTAAAGAATCATATTTAAAAAATAAGTCACAGTGGATGTTTCCAATCAAATCTAGGAGAGTTAAATGTTCAATTCCTTAAACACTAATCTAGTTGAAAAAATGGGGGCCCTATTTTATGTGAAAAATATTTGAATTTTGAAAAAAAATAACACGATTTAAGGAATTCTAATTAAAAACTGAGTTATAGTGGATGTTTCTATTCAATTCTAATAGAATTAAATTATTAATTCCTTAAACACTAAACTTGTAGAAAAAAATATGGGCCCTTTTTTAATTGAAAATATTTAATTTTGAAAAAAGCGACACAATTTAAGGAATCCTAAATCCAAACTGTGTCAAAGTGGATGTTTTCATTCAAATCTAAGACCGTTAAATGTTTAATTCCTTAAACACTAATCTTGTTGAAAAAAATATGGGCCTTTTTTTATGTGAAAATATTTGAATTTTGAAAAAAACAAAACGATTTAAGGAATCCTAATTCCAAACTGTCACAGTGGATTTTTCCATTCAATTCTAATAGAGTTAAATGCTTAATTCCTTAAATACTAATCTTGTTAAAAAAATATGGGCCTTTTTTATGTGAAAATATTTGAATTTAAAAAAAAACACGATTTAACGGATCATAATTAAAAATTGGGTGACAGTGGATCTTTCCATTCAATTCTAATAGAGTTAAATGTTTAATTCCTTAAACACTAATCTTATTGAAAAAATATGGTACCTTTTTTATGTGAAAATATTTGAATTTTAAAAAAAAGACGATTTAAGGAGGAATCCTAATAAAAATCTGAGTCACAGTGGATGTTTCCATTCAATTCGAATAGAGTTAAATGTTTAATTCCTTAAACATTAATCTTGTTGAAAAAATATGGGTCTTTTTTATTTGAAAATTTTTTAATTTTGAAAAAAAAGACGAATTAAGGATTCCTAATTAAAAACTGAGTCACACTGAATGTTTCCATTATTAAATGTTTAATTCCTTTAACACTAATCTTGTTGAAAAAATATTGGCCTTTTTTATGTGTAAATATTTGAATTTTAAAAAAACAACACAATTTAAGGAATCCTAATTCCAAACTGAGTCACAGTGGAAGTTTCCTTTCAATTCTAATAGAGTTCAATGTTTAATTCTGAAAACACTAATCATGTTAAAAAAATATGTGCCTTTTTTAAGTGAAAATATTTGTATTTTGAAAAAAAGACACGATTTAAGGAATCCTAATTAAAAACTGAGTCACAGTGGATGTTTCCATTCAATTCTAATAGTGTTAAATGTTTAATTCCATAAACAAGAATGTTGTTGAAAAAAATATGGGTCCTTTTTTATGTGAAAATATTTGAATTTTGAAAAAACAACACGATTTAAGGAATCCAAATTAAAATCTGGGTTACAGTGGATGTTTCCATTCAATTCTAATAGAGTTAAATGTTTAATTCCTTAAACACTAATCTTGTTGAAAAAATATTGGCCCTTTTTTATGTGAAAATATTTGAATTTTGAAAAAAAACACGAATTAACGAATCCTAATTCCAAACTGAGTCCCAGTAGAAGTTTCCATTCAATTCTAAGAGAGTTAATATTTAATTCCTTAAAAACTAATCTCGTTGAAAAAATATGGGCCCTCTTTTATGTGAAAATATTTGAATTTTGAAAAAACAACACAATTTGAGGAATCCTAATTAAAAACTGAGTCACAGTGGATGTTTCCGTTCAATTCTAAGTGAGTTAAATGTTTAATTCCTTAAACACTAATCTTGTTGAAAAAATATTGGCCC
>JANTPZ010128132.1:0-27550 GCA_025593235.1 Vachellia pachyceras
GTTTGTTTGGTATGCTGGAAGTAGTGGGGTATTATTTTAATTTAATATTTATATTTATAATGTAAAAATACTAATATGCCCTCCACGACAAAAAAAAATTTCCCCTCCCCCACAGCATCTCCGACCACCACAAGCATCATCTCCGACGAAAACACTTCAACTCGACTAACCGCTTCACAAACCACAGAATAAGCTCTCACTATCTTGTAATCATTAACAACTAGGCTGAACCCAAATCCTGTCACGCATTCATCAAGCAAGTCAAAATAAGCAGTTCTATTTTTGGGAACATGTCGGACTGCTGTAGTTGCAGGATTCCACAATGCAAGCAAAGGAGGGGATTAGACAGACTCATGGATTGCAAGACAAAGCAGGCCATTACAAGAACTAAGGATACCAGCACCCTTTAAGGAATTGATCAAAGGTGCTCTATGAACTCCACGGAATTGCAACCCACAATCCAGCAGATGCACACACTAGGGAAAAAGGAAAACCCCCTTCATAAAAGTTGAAAAGAAGAGAGGGGTTTTGATCACTGGACAGTTGAAGGTGCTCCACAATGAAAGATTGACTTTTTATGATATTTTTCCAATCTTTACACACACATTGAAATTGGATTAGGGATTTTACCGGAAGTCGCTTGAGAATGTTTCTGATGATTTCCAAAGGAAGATAGCACATCGTTGTCCATTCCCGTTGCTGCACGGCTCAAACGGATTTCTCAGAAGAAAGCATTAGAGAGCACAATCCTCACTGGTATCTTCTACTGGATTGCTCAGCTCATCGGCGCCATCAGCTCATCGTATCTTCTACTGCAAAATGTACGGGAATTCAATAAAGCCAGATTTCTCGGTTGTCTCCCTTTCTTTGCGACCTCCGCCGTGAAGCTCGGCACCGACCGTAATCTAGCATCTATCTCGTTGCTCTGCTGTGGACGATGAAAGGTTTTATTTTGAATGGGCAAAGATGTCCACAAAAATTCATATGAGGGTAATATTGTCCAGAAAATATCATTTCCATAGAACTGAAATGGGTTCCATCATTAGGCCCATGGAACCCACTTCCAACCTTTTTCCAGAAACCATACTTCCATAGAATTAGGTTCCAACAAAACAAACAGCCCAATTTTTCAATTCCCACCCCAATTCCAATTTCAACCATTTGGTTCCAAGATACCAAACGCAGCATAAGGGTGTTACACACTAGCAGTAAGAAAGGCCTTGATAATCCTAGAGAAGCTCCTGATGTAGTGGGCCACATCATAATAAGATTGAGTAGAACTAGTGGATTTTATAAATTGTAATAAAAAGTTTTTGTGGTGAATGGGAAGGTTGCCTAATTGTGCAGGACTTGCTCTCATCCAAGGAAAACTGGTCTGTGGCTTTCTCTACAAATGAATGGAATGGAGCAGCAGATCGTATTGTTTTTTTGTGTCTGAAAAGGGATGAACCTGGCTGGGTGGGTGAATGTGCCAGCATCCTATCTAATTTGTTTTGAACTCTCCTTGTCCTTTTGCTAAAAAAAAAAAAACTCTCCTTGTCCAGTTTCTCTTGATGTGGACACGTGGGGTGCATTGATGGCTCCCCTTCTTGTCTCCATGCATTTACTAACAAGGTGAACACCCCCCAAACACTGCTAAGCATCGATTATATTCAATTATTTTTTGGCTTTCCAAGATAGATGCCCTGTAAACATCAATTCTTGACGGTGCACGTACGTTGGATATCTTTGTGGTTGTGATTTGATGGACATGATTTAAACTGTTAAACCCAATAATTGAAGCCATTAAATTATTGATGCATGACCGACATATTCACTCTCTTTTTACATTTTCTAAACAACAATAAACATACGAAATTAGATAATAATTGAAAACTTTTTTCTGTACCTTGCATGAAGATGGAAAACTGAATTATTTAAGCATTACAAATGTTGTAGCATGTAATTATAAACTTTATACATATTAATGACACATGATTATATGTGATAATTAATAATAATAATAATAATAGAAATGACAACTAAAATTCGGAATGTTGGAGTTGCTTCCTTCAATCTTCAATGCCAATTCACTTAAAACTTCAAAGATGGCTGCGTTAAAATTGTATTATTTATTTATGTTTTACGAAAAAAATTATTACTACTGAGGATAAAAAATACTCTTTGCTTCAATTTCTTGAATTGTTTTTTAAATTTTACTCATATCCTAGTTCTTCTCGATGAGGAAAGAATTGAAGACGCACACTCACCACAACATACCCACTTGAAGTTTGATCCCATAGCCTCTCTCATTAATACTACTTGTTCACTAGAATTAATTGAAAATGAATTTAATCATGTGCCATACCATTTGTAAAAAAATTAGCAGCACAATGGCTTAAAAATGTGCATTTCTCAAGCTTTTTACCCTATATTACATCAACAAACTAATGCACGTTGTAGCAGATCACATTTACAACTCAAAATACTACATTAGAGAACAAATTCCAGCATAATACAAACATTCAAGAACAAATTTTAGCAAAATGCAAAGATATATTATTCTCTAAGTTTAAAACTTTAAGAGTATCCGAATTAAAAAAAAATTGGCAGCACAGAAACTTAAAAATGGGTATTTCTCAGGCCTTAAATTAAGTAAAACTCAGTCTCAATCTCTTTAAAAAGCAAATTGGACGAGGCACACATATTAGACGCAAATTTATTTTTTGTGTCTAACGGTTCCAAGCTCGCACTAGGAGTTCAATCGTGTACAAAATCTTCTTATAAGATCAATGTAACACTTTAAACAGTAAGCATTTTAATCCAGAACACACAAAAACACATAAAAACACTAATCTAATAAAGAACATGGCATCACTTATTTGAATGAACAAATGAGGAATATGAACTAAACTTGAGGGAGAAGAGACAACGCCTAAACCCAGCAGCAAAGAAGAGGAGACCCACAACAACGACTCCTACAAACACATTAAGGCAAACTCTTGTTAATTATTTTCCGTTCTTCTACTTTCTCTAAATTCTAATTAATTAATCATCTTCTGTCTCCCTTTTTTACTCTACCATGCATTTGACCATGAAGGTAAGTACATAATTAAATTCGGAGGATCGAATTCTTTATGGTAGAGAATGTAATGGCATGATAAAAATAACTATTTAATTGCTAATATTTATTTTAATTATATTTTGAAGATTTAAGAAAAAGGTTAACAGTGTTATTTTTCCTTGGTCAACAACAGTTGTAGTTTTCTCAATATCCGTGGATTCCTTAATCTTCTTATTTCCCTATGGAGGAAATAAGCTAATAGCTTTCTTTTCTTTCTGCATGTGCTAAAAAAGGAAAAGCTATGGATCCTAGCAAAAACAAAAACACGAAAACAGAAATCTAATCACCTTTTTCTCAGAGGACTATTTTTGGAAGGTCTCTCAACTGTTAGTTGTACTATGATGATATGTAATTTTCACATCTAGGCACTTGCCTAGATCAACAGTTCTAAGCACCAAATTGGGCCTCAAAATATCACAATTCACAACCACAACCACAACCATATCTATCAAACCTTAAATGAACTTGTTTTATTCATGACTTGGAACCTCAAAATATATGAATAATTATACATATAGATATATCAAATAATATGTAATTAAATATATTATAGCGATAATACAATATCATCCATCACCAGTAATGGCTTAAAAGATCCATACCAAATATAAAATACAGAACTGGGATTTCCATTAACCCCAGAACCAAGTAGAAGCTTAGAAACTTTTCCTCTTCACCTCAATGGCTCTATACCAGTTTCCCCTACTTTCAAATACACCTCATCACTTGAAAACCAAAATTCTACAATCTAAACCAATACCTTCAGTGTCAACAACAATCAAGAGCTTTAGTAGCGTTCCTCGTACAATCCAAGGCAAGGCGTCGGCTGATATTGTTTCAAACCAGAACAATCCTTCTCGAGGATCTTCAAGTCACTATCAACCTTCAATTTGGGATTATGATTATATCCAATCGTTGACAAGTGATTTTGTGGTATGGTTGTTTCACGTTCATTTACTTGGTTTTGTTCAATTTTTTTTCTAATTTTATGACCTACAATTTATGATGGCCCAATTTTATATTGCTATAGGAAGAATCATATCTAGAAGAAAGAGATCAGTTGAAGGAAAACGTAAGAGCGATGCTCTTGAGATTGACAGATCCTGTGGAACAACTAGAGCTCATTGATGACATGCAAAGATTGGGAGTGGCTTCTCATTTTAGCCAAGAGATAAGGAACATAATGGAAGATATTTACAATAATGACACATTAAACAGAAACAAAAATTTATATGCCATTTCTCTTGAATTCAGACTCTTAAGACAACAAGGCTACTATGATGTAGCATCAGGTACTTATTTTTAAATAGTTATATTAGTTATTTAATTAAGATATTTAGAAAAATGCCACCAATGCTAAAGTTTTTGCCGCTTATATTCGAAGATCAGCAAGAGGCCTGTCGACTGACACCGAAGCTTTGGTTTTGGTGCTTCAGCTATTGTTGCCTTTTTATTTATTATTTTAAAATCCCAAATTGATGCCCTCTCCCTAATTTGTCATTTCGTATATTCACATGACCATTTTGAAATTTTTGAATTCAAAAGGTATTTTCTTAGAATTTTTCCTATCATAATTGTCCTAATCTATGCTAA
Source organism: Vachellia pachyceras (assembly GCA_025593235.1). Classification (NCBI taxonomy): domain Eukaryota; kingdom Viridiplantae; phylum Streptophyta; class Magnoliopsida; order Fabales; family Fabaceae; genus Vachellia; species Vachellia pachyceras. Next base: position 4,697 of record JANTPZ010128132.1, read on the forward strand.
CAATTATTGAACATGATTACATGGTTATTTTCAGTGACATTTGATGAATTCCTGGATTACAATGGTAATTTTTATTCATGCCTCTCGGGTGATATCAAGGGTATGCTATCTTTGTATGAAGCTTCTTTTCATTCAATGGAAGGTGAAATAGTTCTGGATAAAGCAAGAATGTTTAGCTCAACCTATCTCAGAGAATTTGTGAGTAAAAAAAGTAGTGAAGACCATGAAATATCACTATTAGTTAGTCATGCCCTAGAGCTTCCATTATATTGGAGGACGTCAAGATTGGAAACTCGGTGGTTCATTGATGTTTATGAAAGAAGACTCAACATGAGACCTTCTTTTCTTGAACTTGCTAAACTGGACTTCAACATCGTACAAGCGATCCACCAAGGGGATATGAAACATGCATCAAGGTGAAAATAAATATTCAACCTACTATGTCTAATCATGGAACTCGAACAATATTAATTTACATATTTTCGGGTAAACTTGTCAGTCACTGTGAAAATTCTTTTATAAATATACAAGACTTCGTTTATTGTACAATTCAAAGCAATATTAGTCAAGGGGTCATGGGTTTAAACCTCCCTTGGCCACTTTCAATTTGCTGCTAAAATATTTCTCTTGTGGCCAAAAAATTCAAGGGCACCAATATCTTTTTACCCACACAATTTAGTTTCATTGTGAAATTTCAGAATGTTTTGGGGGCCTTTGGAATTAATAGTGCAGTGGTTCTCAACTTAAATTTTCCCATCTCAAAAAACCAAACAGAAAATATGCATACTTCTAATAAGCCAATCTTTTTTTCCTTAATGTTTTTCTATTTGAAGATGGTGGAAAAGAACTGGACTTGGAGAAAAGCTGAGTTTTGCAAGGGATAGAATAGTTGAGAACTTCACTTGGACAATGGCATTTGCTGTGGAGCCACGCTTTGGATATTATAGAAGAGTGGCAACAAAGGTTAATGCACTGATAACTACAATTGATGATATTTATGATGGCCATGGCGAATTAGAAGAATTGCAAGTTTTCACACAAGTTATTGACAGGTTAACACTTTAATTGCCTTTTTCATCGTATATATCAAGGTACTAAAAATTGGATTTATCATTGAACGAGTCTAGACAATAATTGAGATATACGAAGTTATATTAATTGGAATTGTAGTTAACACAAAAATTGGATTTAAATTGTAGTTGAACTGAGATCAACTCAATTATCATGATTAAGATTATATAATTTAATTGAGATATACGAAGTTATACTAAAGAGTAATACTTAAATTAGAAAAGGATCTAGTAGTCCACTAAGTAAATGCAAAATTCATGTATGGGTCACAAAATCCTATACAATTGATGATATTTATGATGATCACGGCACTTTGGAAGGACTAAAACTTTTCACAGGAGTGGTCAGCAGCTTAGTATTTTATCTTTATGATGTGTGTGTATGTGATTGTCTCCAAACATTTATTACCATTTTGATAACACTTTTATATATGGCATAGATGGGATTTAAATGCCATTGATGAACTTCCAGACTACATGAAAATCTGTTTCCTTGCACTTAACAACTTTGTCAATGAAGTGGCTTTTGACTTCCTCAAAGAAAATGGACGCAACATCATTCCATACCTTAAGAGAGTGGTATGATTTGATTTTATTCATTGGTTTCATCTTCTCTTATTATTTTATATAACATAAATTAATTAATCACAGTATTTTCTAATTATATATTAATTGTTGTGTACAATTTTTTCAGTGGGTTGATCTATGTAAATCATATATGGTTGAGGCAACATGGTACCACAATGATTATAAACCCAGCTTCCATGAGTACATAGCAAATGCATGGATTTCAATTGGTGGACCAGTCATACTTTTTCATGCTTATTTTCTACTTCCTAATTCAACAAATAAGGAGGATTCAATTTGGTTAGAAGAATATTCTAATGTTATTCGCTGGTCATCAACTATTTCGCGCTTTGCCAATGATTTGGGAACAGCCAAGGTATATCATATGATACAATCTTTTCATATTCAACTTATCATTAGGTATTGCATAAAATATTATACTATCAAGTTTTTAATATAAGACCCAGTTAATTAATTTGTTCAAATCAAGGAATCTAAATAAATTATTTTAAAGCATTTATATTTAAAATTATTTTGTACTAATTTTCCCAACTTATAAACATATATAATGAATGATACATATAAGTATTTCAAAAAAAAATTATATAGTTATATACTATAATTAAATAATTTATTTAGCTTTATTAAATTTCTCAAGATTAACCAATTGGGGTTCGATGTAGTATTGATTTTTGACACATCTTTTATTTTGCAGCGAGAAAAGGTGACTGGGGACATACCTAAATCTGTAGAATGCTATATGAATGAAACTGGAGCTTCTGAAGCTGAAGCAGTGAGCCACATAAATTCCTTGATCTATGAGACGTGGAAGAAGTTAAACAAAGAAGTTAGCAATTTTTCTCCTTATTCAAAGAGTTTCATTCAAGTTGCTATGAACCTCGGAAGGATGTCACTGTGCATGTACAAACATGGAGATGGCCATACAATTCAAGATGATGAAACTAAGAATCGTATAACATCATTGCTTTTCCAGCCTATTGCATGAATTTAATGATTGATGCAACAAATTAGGGAGTACAGTTAACTAATTCGTTTATGAGTGTATGTAATGCATGAGTTTGTCAAACATTTTCAAATATGTTATTTGGTAATCAATCTATGCCATATCTCGGATTTTGAGTCAAAAAAATAGGAATTAGAGTAAAATCCATAACTATAAAGGCTTTGTATATTTTGTCGCTAAAATTCCAGTGTAAAAAATGCAAGACTTTCTACGTTTGTTGGTTTAATACCGGTTTTGAAAGGATTTTTCTAACCACCCTAAAAAGGTTCTTTCTACACTAGTGCTTTTAGTAATCTTTCAAGTAAATTGCACTCAATGAATTCTGAAAATTCATAGTAGTGTGAACTAGCATGATTCCACTGAGTTCTAGTCTCTCCATGGGTTCTGTGCCGTTTTGTATCAAACTTAGATTTTTGGGTTAAAGGGTAAAAATGGTTGGGATATTTTCTTTTAGGGGCTCTGGGCATTTTGAAATTTACAAAGGAGAAATTTTGCCTTGAAGTTTAAAAGATAAGGCAATTGTGACCCAAAAATTTTAAAAAAACCGGGCAATCTCGCTCCTTCATTAACAATCCAATGGTCAATGTTTGTTGATAAAATTATGCAAGGATTAAAAATAAAAAAGGCCCTAGAAGTTACAAAAATGCCCTAGAAGTTTTCTCTAATGGGCATTGAGCACCAGAATTCATATCCTCTTTAATTATTTAGCTTTCTTATTTTCCCAATTATACAAAATGTGAATTTCTAAAGTGCCCTTCCCCAAAAAATTGCAATCTGAACCCATCCACTATCAACGATTCATAGGAAACAATTCACAATTGGTGTGAATCCAACTTAGCATCAACAGTCAAATTGGAAAGAATTCATTTCAACAGAAAGTTAAAATCAATCCATCTTAAAGGAACTCAGACTTGTAGAAAAAAAAAATAGATGGAGAAGCAAAAAGGATTTCTCAGCCTCATCAATTTGTTCATTGATTTATCAAACTTTGTGTGCTTTAATTTGGCATACAACAATTCTTCTACTTCAATTCCGTTGGATTTCAACAATTTTGACGAGACTTAAAACTTCTTTTGCTTCCCTATATAATTTTTCTACAATCTTAAGTTTGTTTCAGATGCATTGATTTTAATTTTTCACTGAAATACATTCTTTCCAATTTGATTGTTGATGCTGTTTTGAATTATTTTTTTCTATAAATCACTGACAGTAGATGGGTTTATATGGAAGGAATTTGTTTGGAAGTGTACTGCAAAAGTTCAAATTTTAATAGTATATATATTAAAAAATACCACCTCTAGTGCTTAATATAAAATCTGATGGACTAATTTTAAGATATTAAGGAAGTTAAATAATTAAAGAGCATACAAGTTTCAGGTGTCCAATACCCCTTAGAGAAAAATGCTTGGGCATTTTTGCCGTTTAACCTTTACAAAGTTCAACAAATGATGACTGTTTAGTTTGTTAGTGGAGGGGCAACAATGCCTCATTTTTTAAAACTTTCATGATAGAATTGGCCCACTTATTAAAATTTTAGTCAAAATTGCCCCCCCAAAAACTTTCTGGTGCCTAATGCATTTCAGAGAAAACTTTCAGAGCATTTTTTTTATTTAACCAATGACCTACCTTCATACTCCTCCAGTTGCTATTTATAAGATCCTATTAACCGAATGGTGTAGTTTAATAAACAATTAAAATTATTTAAAAGTAATGAATATACATATTGACTATCACAATGGATAGATATTAGTGTCAACTTCATTAATCATATTAGTTATTTAAATAAGATAAGGTTACCATGATGCATGATCAGGTACATATTTTTGATTAGTCATATTAGTTATTTAAATAAGATATTTACAGAAAAACCAAGGTATTGGAGCTCTAGCCACAGTGGTCGAAGCTCAAGCCCGGGTCTGTGAGCCTGTACCGAGCTCTGGTGGTGGTGCTCTAATGAGGGAGGCTTTTTTATTTATTATCAAAAAATGAGGGACAATTTTGTAAAAAGACCAAAATTTTAAAATACCAAATTGATACCCTCCCCAAATTGATTGTCAAATGTGTGTTGGGTTTACACTATTGGTGATCAAGCACTACTACAAAAAGCACTTTTTACACCCTATTTTTAACCCAATTGGCACCCTTTTTCATAGGGGTGTATATGTGATGGGCGTAGAAAATTAGGGCCTACAGTGCCCTATACCATGAAGGGCGCCATAGGGTACACCTTATGGCGCCCTATATTTCAATATAGGGCACCGTAAGGCTACCCTCCGTAGAAACACAAAATTCGTCGTTGTTCCTGAATCTTCTTCAAGGTTACCCTACGGAGAAACACATAATTTCCAAGAGCAATGTTCCTCAAAGATTCAGCCTTGATACCCACTAAGCTAACACTAAACTTCAAATAGGTCAAAATCCACAATAAAAAGGAAAAGGAGTGAGCTTTACCAAGTGAGCTCCAGCTATCCTATGAAACCCACATGCCAAATGAGCTCCAAGACCAGCTATCCTCTCCCATCAGGCCCTCTGCTATCATAGCAGACACACCTCCATGTAACACCTTGAATCCCTACACAGTTCGCGTATGATTATTAACTAAACTGCTCATTAATTAAAATCTTGGCCTATTAAAGCATGGTTCAAACAGATTAAGGAAAGAAAGAAAGATTTCGCCAAAAAAAATTGGGAAAGAAGAGTGAAACCTGACAACACTTGCCAGTGATAGGAAGACGGCCGGTGACCCTGTGAGCTGATAACTCATCGATCTCAAAGCCAATCGCGTGAAGAGGAGCATCTAGATCAACAATATTCGACGACGATTGTTCCTCCATGATACGATCCAAGAGAGAGATGACTACAGGGATTAGTCTCACAATGAATCCCTATTTAATGTGTTCGTCTTCAGACTATAGGGATCAGTCTTCGACGCATGACGGGTCTGAGCTGGACGCGCGACGGGTCTTAGTGAAGATGGGAGCTGAGGGACTTGGGAAGGGAAGACTGAAGCAGAGGGACTTGGGACGCGATGGATCTAGCACGCGAAGTGAAGACTGAAGCTGAGGGACTTGGGAGACGGGAGAAAGCAAGAAATAAGGGACTCTGACTGCCTTTAGGCGCCCTGTATGTTAGGTAGGACGCCTAAAGGGTTACTTTAGGCGACCTATCCTCATATAGGGCACCTATAGTCACCCTTTAGCGCCCTATATATTAGATAGGGCGTCTAAAGGGTGACTTTAGACGCCCTATCTCTAAGATAGGGCGCATAAAGTGACCCTTTTGGCACCCCATCGTCATATAGGGCGTCTAAATATACTCTGTAGTAGTAAAGGGTGTCATATAGGGCGTCAGAGATAGGGCGTCTAAAGCGACCGCCTTCATTTTTTACTCCCTTTTTTTAAAAAAAGACGCGAATTTCAGTAGTAAAAACTATACTCTGTAGTAGTAAAGGTTTGTAAGGCTTCAGACCGATACCTTTTAATGTTTTAACACCACATCCCTTGTCATACCTTTCGTCAAAGGATGTGCAAAATTTAGTTCAAATCTTATATAACTTATGGATATCACTCCCTTTAAAATCAAATCCTTTACACAACTATGTCTTAGGCTAATATATCATGACTTTCCATTATAAACTTGGTTATAAGCCCTTGTAAGAACATATTGACTATCACAATGGATAGATATTAGTGTCAACTTCATATTAGAGTCAAATAATGAAGAATGATGAAAATCAAAACTATTGACATATCACCAATATATATATATATAAACACATCATGACTCATTTTCTATTATTATTAAGTTTACCACAACAAATATGTAATATTGAATGTATCTTTGTCTTTCCCTCCTTTTTCTTAGGTGTTATGAAACTTCCCTTCCTCTCATACATTTACCTTCTCTCAAGCATTGATTTCTTTTTATCATTTAATTTATATCTCTCTTCTAAGTGAAGATAATCCCCCAATTCCTCAAGAGAAACTTGCTTTTAAATGTTTCTTTTGAAATCTATTGATTATGAGGAAGTTTATCTATAATTGACGAGACAATAATTTATTTATCTACACTCATATCAAGTTCTTTTGGAGATTATTTAAACCATATTCATTCCATGCATATAATCCATCATAAATTTTCTATCAATCAATCCAATTAAAATATAACACACAACATGATAATTATCAACTCATCTAATCAACCATAGAACATTTTATTATAATTATCAATTTATTAATTTCAAAACTTATGATGATCCTTTTTCTTACTATGATTAAAATTTCATGATTCCACAATCCAAAAAATCATATAATTTAGGTTAAAATGTCACACCGTTTCTTCATTCCTACCCATTCTAAATCATCTTAACTCATAGATGTAATTAAACTAGGCAAAAGGGTTCTTCCTTTTATAAATGCCGTTCTACCTACTTTATTTGGAATGGGATTTTCCCACAATTTTTAAAACTTTTTAAAACAACTTTTATATAAAGCTATTTTTAAGAAAGATTCATTAAGTTAGGTTTAATCCTAGGATCTTACTCTATAGTTGTAGTTTGAAAACAATTTTTCCTTTAAAAACTGTTTTCTAAGATCTTCTAGCTATGATATCTCATTAATTTCTATTCATTATCCTTCAAGGATAACATTTACTTGTATCTTGTGGGAAGATATTCCCCACACAGCACATTCAGTCTCATATCCACTATATACATAATTTATACAATTATATACACACAAAACCAAATAAGCCATTCAGGCTTATATCAAAACAAAACTTTAACTACTATTTAACCAAAATATTTATACATGAAATTCCTTCCTTCTTCCTCCTACTTATCCTTCCTTCTCATCTACTATGCCTCCTCTCCGTTGACACTTCCTTGCCTCTTGAGCCACCTGCCTTAGCTGTATTTATTTAAAAGGGAGGGTAAGATTTGAAAATCCTGTAGAAATCATAGTTTATCCCGTAGAAATCACAATCATGCAAAATCAAGCCGCATGTTCATACAGATATACAGAAAAATAGTGCATATCATGAGGTCCCACCTCAACAACTTTGTACATCACATACGGTAATAAATTTACGACACGAGGTCCCATGTCAATAGATTTGCACATCCCATTCGACAAATCACATGCTCATAAATAGATATCGTTATGCATAACACCCATTCACGAGTGGCCTAAGGGAAACTATCCCATATGACTTCATAAGCATGACAATTATGGCATAAACAAGTATACAAAATTAAACACATAAGAATAAGATAAAAAGGGTTTCTACTTATCTTCCTTTGTGTTTTGTTACCTTCCTCGGTATTTTCTTTTCCAGTCTTCCTCGTGATGCTCAAGCAGATGTCAAATCCTAAAAGCATACACGTATAATATTACATTAATTATACATTTATCAAACTTTATTTAGCTCCTCTTTCTCCTCTATTCCCATTGCTACCTCTTTATTTAATTCTCTTCCTTGACATTTGGATTTTTCGATAACTTTGAAAAATCATAAATTGGTCCATAAAATTCTAATCATAACATGTTCTCTTTTAATGAACATTACATTCACTAAATATAGTCCACAAACATTCTCAAATAAATGCTTAAAAGTTGTCATTTAGTAAGAAACTTTTCCAATTTTCCAGATTTCAGAATCAAAGTTTAAATGCAATTAGGCCTTTAAATAGGCTTTAACCTGGCCTTTTTAATAAATAGGCCAGGCCAAGACAGGCTAGGCCGTAGGCCACCTGATAGGAGCCTGACCTATTCCCACCCCTACCTGTAACCCATAAAGGCAGCACTTTACGATGTCTAATTTAGCGAGAAAGTAGTGGACCACCTGATAGGGTTCATTCGAATGAAGGCCACTTTTTAAACCACACAAAAAGGGTATGGTTTAGAAAGGATGCTTTCTAAACCGTTCATATAAAAAACGGTTTAGAATGTCCAGATTCATTCTAATGAGTTTTAAGTTCACAAAAAAATGGTTTAGAAAGTCTAACTTCAAAACTCTGTAACTTCTTTATTTGATCTCCGAATTTGATAAATAACATATGGATGGAAAGCCCATTGAGTCTACTTTTAAATACCATAAGTTTAAAATCAATTGGATGTATGGTTTGAAAGATATCATCAAAAAATTGAACATATATCAGGAATAAATGTATTCATGATATATGTTCAGCTTTTTTGATTATATCTCTCAAACCACAAATCCTATGGTTGTGAAACCTACGTCATTTGAAAGTAGACTCAAAGGACTTTCCATCGATAGGCAATTTGTTAAATTTGGAGTTCAAATCAAAAAGTTACAGTTCTTCAAAATTTATACTTAAAACGGTTTAGAAAGCATGTTTTCTAAACCGTAGCTTTAAAAAGGTTGCTTTCTAAACCGTTCATAGAAAAAATGGTTCAGAAAGTCTAGTATCGTTCAAATTAGTTTTAAGTTCACAAAAAATGAATGGTTTAAAAAGTCTAAATTCAAAACATTGTAACTTCTTCATTTGATCTCCAAATTTGATAAATGACCTACGGTTGGAAAGCCCATTGAGTCCACTTTCAAATGAGATAATTTTGAAATCAATGGGATATATGTTTTGAGAGATATCATCAAAAAACAGAACATATATCAGGAATAAATGTATTCTTAATATATGTTCAGTTTTTTGATTATATCTCTTAAAGCACAAATCCTATGGTTGCCAAACCTATGTCATTTGAAAGTAGACTCAAAGGGATTTCCATCGATAGGTTATTTGTTAAATTTGGAGTTCAAAGGAAGAAGTTACAACATTTCAAAATTTATACTTAAAACAGTTTAGAAAGGATGCTTTCTAAACCGTAGCTTCTAAAAAAATTTATACTTAAAACGGTTTCAAAAGAAAGTAGTTAGAAGCTACGGTTTAGAAAGTATTTCTAAGCCGTAGCTTGTAGTTACAGTTTAGAAAGGTTTCTTTCTGAAATGTTAATAGGAAAAATGGTTTAGAAAGTCCAGCATCATTCGAATGAGTTTTAAGTTCACGAAAAATGAGTGATTTAGAAAGTCTAAATTCAAAATGTTGTAACTTCTTCATTTGATCTCCAAATTTAACAAATAACCTATGGTTGAAAATCTCATTAAGTCTACTTTCAAACGAGATAAGTTTTAAATCAATTGAATATGTAGTATGAGAGATATCAACAAAAAACTGAACATATATCAAGAATAAATGTATCCTTGATATATGTTCATTTTTTTGCTTATATCTCTAAAACCACAAATCCTATAGTTATGAAAACTATTTTATTTGAAAGTAAACTCAAAGATATTTCTATTGATAGGTTATTTGTTAAATTGGAAGTTCAAATGTAGAAGTTACATCATTTTGAAGTTTAACTTTTTAAATCGTATTTAAGAAATACGGTTTAGAAAGTTTAAAATTTAAAACGATGTAACTTCTTCGTTTCATCTCCAAATTTGAAAAATGACCTATCATTGAAAATCTATTTGAGTCTACTTTCAAATGAGACAAGTTTGAAATCAATTGGATATCTGGATTGAGAGATATCATAAAAAAACTAAAGACTCAAATAGCTTCAATTTTTTGATGATATCTCTCAATCCAGATATCCAATTGATTTCAAACTTATCTCATTTGAAAGTATACTCAATTAGCTTTCTAACGATAGGTCATTTGTCAAATTTAAAGATGAAACGAAGAAGTTACAGTGTTTTGAATTTTAAACTTTCTAAACCGTATTTTTTAAATACGGTATAAACCATATTTAAAAAATACGGTTTAGAAAGTAAGAAATACGGTTTAGAAAGCCTACTTTCTAAACCGTATTTAAAAAATACGGTTTAAAAAGTCTAAAATTCAAAATGATGTAGCTTCTTCATTTGAACTTTAAATATAACGAATGACCTATCGATGGAAAGCCCTTTGAGTCTACTTTCAAATGAAATAGGTTTCATAGCCATAGGATTTGTGGTTTGAGAGATATAAACAAAAAACTGAACATATATGAGGAATACATTTATTCCTGACATATGTTCATTTTTTTGATGATATCTCTCAAACCACATATCCAATTGATTTCAAACTTATTTCATTTGAAAGTATATTAAATTTGGAGATCAAATGAAGAAGTTACAGCATTTTGAAGTTAGACTTTTTAAACTGTTCATTTTTTGTGAACTTAAAACTCATTCGAATGAAGCTGGACTTTCTAAACAATTCAGAACTTAAATCTCCTTTTTACATCTCTACTTCCTACGTTCAGTGCAGACTTGTTTCAACAAATTAATAAACTCATGCTTGAGTTCGATTCTAATTCTGAATCTGATTCAGAATCAGGAAATGAGTCCAGCTCTTCTGCAAACATAAACAAAATTCAACTTGATGATCTTTCTGATTCATCTAATTCCTCCCCGATCATAAACATGATCAGTAGTGAGCAAACTCTTTTACTAGAAACTATTTATCAACTCCCTGATGACATGAAGGGAAAATATCTTTTAAAATATAATGATATTTTAACTTCATCATCTGCTTCAAACTCTGACTCCAAATCTAAACACAAACTTCCTTTTAAATACGATTTAACCCAAACTCTTCCAGAAGTCACCCCAAACCAAATTTATCAACAAAACCATAGCTGGTGTTCCAAACATGATTACATAATAAGAACTTTAGAGGAGTCTATAGGAATTCAACTAGGGCAAGAAGAATTTGTTCTTCTCTCCCGCAAATCTATAGATAAACATAAACAAAAATATAGTTTGGATGCATATTGGATGTGTCCAAGTAGCTTTGAAACCTTTAGTCCGAAGAGGCCTCAATGTTGCTACTTTAGTCTGTCTAAGAGATGGTAGGCACAACAACTTTTCGGATTCTCTTTTTGCTGCTGCTAAGTAGGACTCCATGAAGGACCAATTTACTTCAACTGTTTTCCAAACCAAACTATCCATTTAAATGATCAAATGGATACACTTAAACTTTTGATCAAATTTAAGGGGTTTGACATGAAACCTGGATCAATACCTGTATCTCTAACATAAAGGATACCATATAAAGTCTCAAAAACTATAGCTTCTATGGTCTTTTACCTAAAGATGATGGTCAAACAATAGTTTTCTTAATAGATTACAACAACACAAACATTACAATCCCTCAAACAATCATGTGGAAGGATATTGTACTTCCTAATAACTGGCTCTTAAAACAGGCTACCCAGCCAGTACCAAGGCCCATGCCTCAGGTAAGTAGAATATCACAATCTCCTTCTGGAACTGTTTGGCTTACTTTTGACAGGTCTTGAAGATCTTTTTCTCAAACATCCAGATCTTCATATGAAGATTTCATAACCACAAACACTGAGTTATCAAGGTGCTCTTGCTCCTTTGTATCTCAATCACTTCCTTCAGTTATCTATGCTCTTTCTGTTGAAACACCTACAACTAATTCTTTCCAACTTCAGTTTCACTACAAGGAGTAGATAACACCCCAAATATACCTCAAACCTCATATCAAAGGGATGATGATGACCTGACAATAGGTTCTATAACCCAATCTGATATGAACGGTGAACCCATAATTATTTCTATTATAAAAAAATCATTTTGAAATTGACAAACCAAGTCTTTGAAAAGAATTTTATTCTTTAGAAAATACTTTATGAAGAAAATGGTTCAATGAAAATTTCAAAGGTTATTTAAGAAACCAAGTTCAAACTGAATACTATGAATTTTTGGAATTTTATGAAATAAACATTCCTTTCTTCGATTGGTTTTAAACATATGCTTACAAACATAATTTAAATTATTTGTTTTTTACAAATATCAATGTTACTAAAAGGGATTGGAATACTCCTTCCAAAGAAACAATTTCTTCACTTTTTTCACCGTCAACTTCCATACAAATTCCAAAATTAATTGATGATAAAGGACATCATATTATTGCTGCACCACTCAAATTTAAAAATATAGAACAAGCTGTTGTTTCCAGAGACATTAAAATATTATTGAACAAAATAATTATACCAACCAGTATCTCCGATCATTGGAGATCATATTAACTAAACACCTTCAACTTCACAACCACCCCCAGTGAATTTAGAACAAACCTCCAAAATTCAAACACCTTTATTCAAACCTTTTGAAATCAAACCCTACATAAGAGAACAAATCCAAACAAAGACTAAAGCATTTTCATTCTACAAAAATCTTTTCAAAAATTAACATGAAATATAGATTTTGGCAGGTTCAAATTTCTGAAAGAGATAAGTATAAAACCGCTTTCACTGTACCTTTCAGACAGTATGAGTGGAATGTTATGCCCTTTGATTTAATGATTATCATCAGTTCATTATAGTATAAATTGATTATGTATTAATCTTTTCTCATTCTATTTATCAGCATTTTAAACATATATCTCATTTTATTAAACTTGCAGAACGAAATGGTTTGATAGTTTCTAAACCAAAATTTTCTCTTTTCCAAACTCAAATTTATTTTCTCGGTCATTGGATCCATCAAAGAAAAATCACTCCAATAGAAAGAGCGATTCAATTTGCTGATAAATTCCCTGACCAAATTATTGACAAAAATTAACTTCAAAGATTTCTTAGATGTTTAAATTATGTTGCTGATTTTATACTTTAACTCAGTAACTTTGTCAAACCCCTTCACCATAGCCTAAAAAAAAATCATCCTCCTTAGACCGATACCCACACTAACATTGTTAAAAAAATCAAACAGCAGGTCAAAGAACTCCCTTACCTTAGCCTTCCTAATCCAACTGCTTTCAAAATTGTTGAAACTGATGCCTCAGACATTGGGTATGGAGGCATACTCAGAAAAAGTATTAACGGCAAAGAAGAGATTATTTCTTTTGCCTCCAAACATTGGAATTCCTCCCACCAAAATTATTCCACAATCAAGAAGGAAATCTTGGCGATTGTTTTATCCATTTCCAAGTTCCAGTCTGATCTTCTGAATCAAAGGTTTTTAGTTTGCATTGATTGCAAATCTTCAAAAGAGTTTTACAAAAGGATGTTAAATACCTTGCATCTAAACAAAGTTTTGCTAGATGGCAAGCGATTTTAAATGTTTTTGATTTTGACATTGAATTTATCAAAGGCACTTCAAATTCTCTCCCTGATTTCCTAACCAGAGAGTTTTTACAAGGAAATTGAGTAACCAAACCCCCTACCAAATGCCTCCCAAAAAAGAGAAGAATAAAGATGAAGAACAAGACAAGGGCAAAGAACCCTTAATTGGCTCCCAACCTTCGTTATGCTCAGAAGAAATCCAACAACTTCTGAGACAACTAATAGGGACTTTGTCCCAGCAAACAGGGTCATCTACCCAACAAACAGGTTCTTCCACCCAACAAATAGGGTCTTCCACCCAATTTAATACCCAAAAATCTGAGCCATCCACTCAGAAAACCCAAACAGCACCCTTATCCCAAAAAGCCGACAAGAAAACTCTTTAATCTTATGTCCAAAAACTCCCGTCCCAAAACTAGAGCCAAACATTGGCCAAGAAAGATGAGAAAACTTTAGCTCTTCAAACAATGACCAAACAAGAGTATGATTTAATCAACCAACAATCTGGTCTCCAACTATCCCAAACGCCAGTCCCAACCTCCTAAAAACAAATGGTAGTTGCATCCTCCCAACCAATTACCATTCAACCATAAAGGAAACCAACCACACCTTATATCCAAAACCCTGGTAAAGCTCGATATATCTGTCAAGTTGAACTAGAATTCTATGAAAAACACCAAAACTAATAGCTTTAAAGATCTTCCCTTCTGGGTGGCACTTTAAGCCTGTTAATATTTAAAAACAAGGGAGTATTATGAGTTAATATTAATTCATTCTGACTCTGTTGCTCTTTCCAGAAAGACAGATCTAAACGATGAATCATTAGTAACTCATTCCACTCTCCAAATTAAAAGAGTCCTCACACCATCCCAATGGGGATTAGATTTAAACAAACATCGTTTTTGGGACATAAACTTTGAACCTAATGAATATTCATACTGGGATTATCAAGACGCCTAGTTGAATGTCTTCTGGGACCAAAATAGATATTTTAAACATTCTTAGTTTATTTATTTCAATAAATCAATCAAGTATCAATTTCCTCAATGGTTCTTGCATTGGTGGGATTTCTTTGGGGTCATTCAACAAGTCTTCCCCCTGAAATTCATCATGCCTTTAAGGTTTTCAAACAAAAATTCAATTTTAATATAGAGCCTGCCATCCCAGCAGAGCTGCACTATTTTTCTAAACTATCAGGTGCCGGATCTTCTCCTGGCAATATTGCTTTTCTCACCAAGACAGAGATACAACTGTCTTTCCAATATTACAGCGAATTCCCTTCGTTAGATAATGGGAAAAATTCCAATTAAAATTCATCAATCTTGCAGCTATGGATAAATGGCCCAAAGCAAACCAAGAATATCTTTGCCTCACAGAGCAAAGTATTTTCCTCAACAAAAGAGTCAGGATCCAGTCCAAACTCGTAGGAGTCCAGAGCAAACATGAGCTTATACAACAGCTTAGCTCGATGATCCAACTTCTAAATGAAGAGGTCTCCCCTTCGAGTAGAGTAAACCAAGACCCATCAACATCTAACTCTCCAACACCAGACTTTGATGAAGAAGAAGAGTTAGAAATTGTTCGTCTTGAAGAAGACAGCTAGGATCATTACGGAATCTTTACTGTTGTAGACACTCTATACGATGCTCTTAAACAAATACTTAAACCTGCACCAAACACTGTACTATCAGAAGAATATAATAATATTGGCAGTGGCAGGAGAATAATGTCAGCAGAAACATAATAACATTGGCAGAATATTCTTGTTGTGACAGTGTAGGTCATCAACAAGTTCCCGGTAAACATGTACAGTGACTTTCTAAAACTCTATATAAGTGGAAGCCCATTGAGAGAAAAGGCGGAAGCTCATATAACATTTTAGAGATCACACTCTCTTTGTCCCCTCCTGTATCCCCTAGCCTCTTGTATCCCTTGGCCTCTTTTCTCTTTATAAGTGCCAATTTTATAAATAAATTTCCTTTCTTCATACTTGCATCATGTTTTGCACATCTTCTTCTCCTTCTCTGAAGGTCTAAGTTAAGTACAGACTACCGCTCGTTCTCAGTTCCTTTTCTTTTTCCTGAGTTTAGTACAAAATACTGGTCGTTCTCAGTGCCTTCCCCCTTTTCCCACATCATGATTTACATGTCTTTCTTTCTTCCTTTGAAGGTTTAGGTTTAGTGTGGACTACCGCTCGCTCTCAGTTCCTTTTCTTTTTTTGTTCTTTTGCATATTTAATTCTATTTTAAGCTGTCCGTCTGCCCTCTACTTCCCATCGTTATCTCCTTTTTGGTTATTTAGATCCTTCTGGGGACACTCCTGACCCTTCCGTTTTTTCTATGGATGGTTTAGAAAGAAACCTTTTTCCTTTCTAAACCGTAGCTTCCTTTCTAAACCATTTTAAGTATAAATTTTGAAACGCTGTATCTTCTTTGTTTAAACTCTAAATTTAATGATGAACTTCTTTGTTTCTAAAGCAACCTTTCTAATCCTTTCTAAACCTGAGCTTCCGTAGCTTCTAGCTGCGGTTTAGAAAGGTTACTTTCTAAACTGTTTTAAGTCTAAACTTCAATACACTGTAACTTCTTCGATAAGTCTAAACTGTTTTAAGTTTAAACTCTAAATTTAACGAATGACCTATCGATAGAAAGCTCTTTGAGTCTAATTTCAAATGAAATAGTTTCACAACCATAGGATTTGTGGTTTGAGAGATATAATAAAAAAACTGAACATATAAATGAATACATTTATTCCTGGTATATGTTTGATATTTTGATCATATCTCTTAAACTATCTATTCAATTGATTTCAAACTTGTCTCATTTTGAAGTAAACTCAATGGGCTTTCTAACCATAGGTCATTTGTCAAATTTGAATATCAAATGAAGAAGTTACAGTGTTTTGAAGTTAGACTTTCTAAACCATTTTTTTCGTGAACTTACTCATTCGAATGAATTTGGACATTCTAAACTGTTTTTTATATGAAGGATTTAGAAAACATCCTTTCTAAACCAAATTAGATATCGTAAAGTGCTACCTTTATATGTTATCTTGTCATTCAGGTTATTTCCTTTAAACATTGCTAAAGACGCGTGAGGAATTATCATCACTCTAGGATTCTAAATTTCGAATCACTATTCTGCGATTCACTATTTCCAAGGTACTTTATCTGTCATTTTCTCTAATTAATTTCATGCCTATTAATTAATATTTTAATTATTTTAATTATTTGTTGTTAGATATTGAGTTCAAATACTCTACATGCCAAAGGGATAATGCATTTTTTTGGGTTCAATAATAAACAAATTAAAAATAGTACCCATAAAGGATGTTTTTATGTACATTGAATTGCCAAAATATATTAATAAAAAGGTTACAACAATATTTAATCTCTCCAATTTATTTTCATTTTGGTTTTGATTCCTTAAATTTCAAATTACAGATTTTGATCCCTCAAAAGGTAACATCACCCATGCTTTTATGAAATTATAGATATCAATATTTTAAATAGTATGAAATATAAACCAAAAGCTATGGTTCGAAACTTGATGGATCAAAATAAAAACGAGAGTAAACTTACATAATAAAAAATTGTATTAACCCCGGAAAAAAATTACAAAATACCAGTTGTTCTACCATTTTCGTCATGAACATTGAATTATTGTTATATCAAAAGTTAATATCTACACAGCTCTGCAAGAAACATTCAGTTTTAAAAAAACTAAAACGACAAAAAAAACTGTCTACGTGAATTCCACTTCTCTGCTACCACCACAAGCAATTCTTAATTCCTTGTGCAGAGACTCTTGAGGCTGCAATCCGGCCGCCTTCATATGAAATAAAAGCTTAATAGCATCAATGTACAACCCACTTTGCATATACCCATTAAACATAGCATTCCAACAAGCCTCATTTGTTCTATTATGAATCATCTCAAACATAAGTTTTGCTTCTCTTACCAACCCAATTCTTCCATATATGTCTATTAATCCACACTCCACATAAGTATCTAACACAAGTTCAAGCCTAATGGCATTGGCATGGACTTGTTCACCACAGTGTCCATGGCTTGGCATCCTTCCACATGCTTTAAGAACACTAGAAACTGTAAAACTGTTCTTCCTTATTCCTTGCCTTCTAATCTCCTTGAAACCGTTAAGAACATCATAGAAATGCATTTCTCTACAATCATTCACAATTTTAGCTGTCCAAGTGAAGGTGTTATGTCTACCTACCTTGTTAAAGGCCATATTTGCATCTTCGAGGCAATTAAATTTCCCATAGAGTCTAATCAATGAACAAGTGAGAAGTACATCATCATTAATGTCCAAATTGACTAACAACCCATGAACTTGTTTTCCCATATATAGATTCATACTAGAGGCACGTGCCTTGAGAAGACAAACCAAGATCTAATTGGGCAGTTCCAAAATACTCATTTGGTCAAGTATGTTGCAAAACAGACCAATGGTTTCCTCGTAATCTGCATTATCAAAATAAGCAACAAGTAAGACAACCCAAGAGTTGATATCCCTCACTGGCATTTTATCAAAAAGATGGTGTGCACACTCCACCAACCCACATGAAACAAATAAAAGGAGAAGCCGATTGATGAAGCCTAAGGGAGGATTGATGCCGCTTTGGGTAATATGGGCATGTAGCTCCATGGCAGTATGAGGGTCCCCAGAAAAAGTACAGTCTTCTATCAAAGAGACGTACATGTCAATGGGTATAGAGAAGCCAAGACCATCCATCAAGCACAAAAAATCAGATATCGTGCTCTGAGTAGGGATAAATCCCTTTTTCTCATTTTTCTGCTTCAAGCTTAACCCATTTAAATGATTCATTTAAAGATGGAGGAGTTCAATAGATTGCAATGAAGTTGAAGGCAGATTTTGTGTGGGAATATGAAGCTGAAGTTGAAGAGTGTAGTTGTTTGACTGCAGAGTAACAAGTTCTGTGCATGGTAATTTTAAGGGAAGAGAAACCATTTTTGTATAGCTGAAGTTTGATTTCTTGGTTTGACACAGTTGAGATCTTCAGTTTCAATTTCATACCCCTTAATCTTTGATTTTGCAACCAACGAGTGAGTAACACTGAGTATCGACAATGTTTGAACCACGGTATCAACTCAAGATTTGAATTAGAAATGGTTTGTTGTCAACTTATATTTTGACTCCATTTATCTCGAGCATTTTCACCTACAAAATAGAACCATGTTTCAGATATGTATGAACGTCAGCAACATACATCAATTATTGAAGTACTTGTGGAAATTAAGAAAATGGTACCAAACCATTCAATAGTTTAATCAATCCTCCTTTCCATTCATAAGGAGCCTACAAATAAAATTTTTGCAACCCAAGACAACTCTAAGCATAAATAAGGAACATCACACTTACAAAATAATTTAAACTAAAATCAAATGAAGAAACAAGCCAAATTCATTTTATGCTCAATTCCTTTATGATGATCCGCACCCCGCATGTGTAAACAACTAAACTAATCATCCCAACAATTTTAAAGACTACATTTCTAATGTTTATATATTAACATACAATAAGTGTTGTGAAATAAGGTCTAACCAAAATTATGACTTCCATCAATAGCTACCCGATACACATATATATTCTCTTGTAGAGGCATTTAAACAAATAGTTAGCATGACTAGCTAGCCCAATTATATAATATATTATATACTTAAAAACACACAAGTTTCTTTTCAAACCATAACTAAACACACTATTTAAATTCCACCAAATCTTCAAAACAACACAATACAAATCACAAATTCCAAACTCATTATAGCTTATAGAGAAAAGGAAAGGGGTAACACCAGCTATGGCCACTCATTTAGATCTTACGACTTTCCTTTTTCAAGCGCTTTAACAAACACATTGTAGACACTTAAAAAGGATCAAGTTCATATAACAATATTCATAATTTCTTCAAGCCTAATCAAGCCCTTTTATGTATCAAAAAAGCGTAACCACACTACCGAGTCATCAATATTACTGATTAAATTGCAAAACCCAATTCTTTACTAAAAAAAGTTGCAACACCCACTTTCTAACCAATTCAACTAAGAAGAAGAAAGATCATATCATATTTCTCAATCTTTCATCTAAACAAAACTCAAAAATATTCTAACAATACCCATCATTATTATAGACTCATTTTCTTCAACATAAAGTAGATTGCAAAAAGGAAGGATGAGAAGTAGGAGATAGCAGTTCTGATAAACAAAGAAAGAAGAAAGTAGAGGAGATTGACTGAGGGAGATGAATGAATGAGAAAAAAGGATTAGGACACTAACAGGAAGCAGAGGCTCCTTAAGCTTCCCTCATCGCTCGAGAGTAGACCAAACAAGAGGCAAAAATATCTCGACATATTTTTCTTCCACTTTTAATAGGCTAAGAGGGGAGAGCAACGGGCAGGCGGGGTTGCCCTGTGGGGTAACCTATACCCGCCCATGAAGGCTCCCACGGATACGGTTAAACCTGTTTTAATCCGTACAAATGGATGCAGGTTAAAACGGGTGGGCTAGTACCGATAACAGGTTACCCGTATCAGCAACCAACTTTTTCCCCTCTCCCTGGACAGTTTACATGTTGCAGCAAACACATAGGTGAGGGGATGCAACGAGACAACAACATTTCAGCAGCAAAATAGCAAGGAAACCACAACATTTCAACAGCAAAACAACAAGGAAACAACATTACAACATCATTTAAGCACCAATGGTTAATGAACAGCAATTAAAATTACAGCAGCAACATTTCATATTCAATCAAATCAAAATTTGTGCCCTGTTTGGTACGCGAAACTGATTCTAATAGAATTGGAGTGGAAGTGAGATTAAAAGTATGTTTGATATGCTGGAAGAAGTAGAGTATTATTTTAATTTAATATTTATATTTAAATGTGAAAAGACTAATATACCCTTCTCTAAAAGGAAACATTACCCTTGTAAGGCGTAGAGCTACAATACATCACTGGAAACTGAAACTGAAACGAAGGAGAAACACAGCAGGCCACCATAAAAAATCAATAATCCTCCATTTTTGCACAAATTTCAGCCATCAACAAACAAACAATTAGTAATAACTGAAACAGAAGAAAAGGGAGACGGCATCGTGAGTGAAATAGTAGGCGGTGATACAGCCGGAGTGTTTTCCTCCTTTGACAGTAATGTTTTCCTCCTCCGTCGGCATGGCATATCAGCAAATAGGGCAAGACCCGTGAAGCCCTAACCACTTCTCATTACAGCCGGAGTGGAATTTATGCTTGCAAGGCATTTCCCTGGCTTTACCGCCGACTTCGTAAGCTTCCAAGTAGATCGAATAATCTGTTCCTTCTTCAGTCACCACCACTCTGGGTATGACCCGAATCGAATCCTTGGATGCCAGCAACACTTCAGGCTTCCCCAATAGGCCTTGAAGCAAAAATTGGAGATTTCCAGAGCCTTCGATCATGATTATGTCTCCAGTTGAAAGGTAAACTATGATGATCTGGACTCGACCATGGCGGCTAGCGGTGTCAAATTCTGGGTTCTTGTGAGTAGGTGCTAAACCAAAACGTAGAGGGAGAAGCATAGACAATCTTCACATTTAGGGATCGTCCGATTGCAATGGAGATGAAGATGAAGGATTGGGGAAGGAGGCGTTAGAATCAGACGACATATTTCGTTTGGAGGGGTAGGGAGAGGGGAGAGGAGCTGCGTGCGTGCGTGCATCGTCGAAGGCGATGGAGTTATGGAGGCAGCGTCGTAGGCAATGGTTAGGCAGTGATTAAATGGTGAGGGCATAGGTTCCATAGAAGTGGAACTAGGTTCCTAAGGGGGGCCATGTGTGACACTCCTTATTTTTTACCTTTAGCTTCATTAAATATCTATTTGGAAGCATCTTTAGGCCTTTAGTGACTTAGAGTAACCAAAGAGTGAAAAATAAAATTTTCAAGTTTAGGGTTACTATTCACGTCACTATTCACAGATTTTTGGGCCAACTTTGAAAATTCGTAACTAATTCTAGAAAAATTGAAATTGAGTGCTTCCAATTTATACTTGCAGCTTATAAGTTCCTTTATAAGGAAAAAATACTCATTAAGTCATTAGCTTGCCCAATTAAAACAGTTTAATGCGTGAAAAAGCACTGTTCATTTGGCAATTTTTCATTTTTCCCAGATTTTCAGTGATTTTCTTCAAACTTTGGAACTTCATAACTTTCTGTATAAAATGAAAAATTCAGTGTTATTTGGCTTGTTTTAAAGCTTGCAATGCCAAATATTTTTCTGTAAAATTTCAGCTCATTTGGAGTTCATTTACCCTGTTTTGGAATAGGTCAAAGTTAGGCATTTGATTGACTTTACATTAAGACTTTGCCAAACTTTCCATTTTCAAACTTCTTTTCAAAACCCTAACTCCTAATCCTTTTTGAAACATGTTTGATCATTCATTTAGGAGTTCTTGGCTATCATATATCTTCCATACATGCATAGGTTTCACATAACATATTACATTATAATTACATATCCATGCTTAACAAATTCCTTGCTTTAAACTTCATAAACTTTCTCCTTAGATGCACTTGTATCTAAAATGGTTAATGGGGGGAGGGTGAGATTCGAGGAATCCCAGTAGTAAACATTACAAACAATGCATGTAGGATGAATGCTAGTGCATGATATGCTTGCCTTATATAGGCTCGTGTTCACATAATGAAATGCTGCGTGCTCAATGTTTTGTATAATGTACTTATGGCCATAGTAAAAATAAAAACAGAGCTTCATTCATTCATACATGCTTCACATAATCTAGCAAAGCATTACAGCAAATCAATGCACAACATAAACATCACACACATACAAGTAAGTAAGTTCACTACCTTTTAGACTTTGCCTCCCCCTTTAGTGCCTTTATCTTCTAACCATAGCTTTCTCTTTGTCACTTTATGGCCCTAGGGAATTAATAACATAATTAGAGCCATGAAAAGTGAATGCCCAATGGGCCACATTAGCCCTAAAGGCTTACTTTTACCCTTGGAGTTCCTAAAAATTACATTTGGTTACTTTCTCTCTTAATTTCGCATGGTAACCAAAAGCT
>JANTPZ010128133.1:0-14586 GCA_025593235.1 Vachellia pachyceras
GATATTTTGAAGGGGAATTCAATTTCGATATTCGAAGCTGCTAATCACGGCACGGTTGCGAGGGATTTTACGTACATTGATGACATTGTGAGGGGTTGCTTGGGAGCGTTGGACACTGCAGAGAAGAGCACTGGAAGTGGTGGGAAGAAGAGAGGGCCAGCTCAATTGAGGGTTTTCAATTTAGGGAATACTTCACCTGTGCCAGTTACAGAACTTGTGAGCATTTTGGAGAGGATCTTGAAGGTGAAGGCGAAGAGAAACATAATGAAGTTGCCACGAAATGGTGATGTGCAATTTACCCATGCAAACATTAGCTTGGCTCAAAGAGAGCTTGGGTATAAGCCAACAACAGATCTACAAAATGGCTTGAAGAAATTTGTTCGGTGGTACCTCAATTACTATACTGATGGGAAGAAAGCTGCTGGTTAATTGATTTCCTCTTAGCTGTGTGGTAGGAAAATTGGATTCTTTCTCATCATGATCGTTGTTAATTTAGTTAAATTTTTTTAGTTAAATTTAAAAAATAGAGAAGTGGGGTTCAAAATTTTTAATTTTTTTTTTCACTTTTTCATTTTACACCTTATCTTTGTAAAAAAAAAAAAAAAATTTTTAACCTTGCCTCTTCAATTTTTTTTTAGATTCAACACATAAAAATTTTCCTTCCCCTCCGTATCCATCATACCAAAAACAGCCCCTTAGTGTTTCTCTTAATTGCACATATCATATAATTGTGTTTCATCTGTGTGTGTGTGTGTGTGTGTGTGTCTTGAAGATACCAATTAAGGTGGGACATTGTTTCTTACACTGAAGAAGTTTTTGTCATTGGTGGAGATCATTTCCTGGTAACCTGTATCAAATATCAAACAAACTATTATTCCTTCATTCTTTTTACCCAGAATGTAATTGTTTTAGTTCTGGAGAAATGCAGCATTTATGACTGATAGGACCATATGCTGATTGGTGGCAGTGTATTATTCTTATAAAAAATAAAACAGCACACTATTATTTTGGTTCTTGTTTACTAACCAAATAAATATATTTTTCTTGCAGCAAGTTAACTGTGTTCTTGTATTAGTTTTCCTGATTCTTGTTTCTAACATTTTGTTATTAGATATAACTAAGGTTCGATTTGTGGAATCTATTACAAGCTGTCGCTTCTTTTGCTTTTTATGCGGGGCTCCTTAATACAGCATAAATCATATTCTTCTGAAGGCTTAAAAGAACAAACAGAAGACTTGCAGCTAAAGGATGAAATAAGGGGAAATTATGATTTGTTTGGCTTTATTCTTTATTCTAATATTTTTAGAATTATTCTGTAGTATAATTTCTTAAATTAAATTTTAGAAAAAATATAGAAAGAAATATATTTAAACAATTATTTTGAAAAACATCTAAAATGGTAAAGTAAAGAGTCAAATAATAGTTTGCTTCATTCGCATGATTCTCATTAATCAAAATATAACATTCTTTGTCTTTATTCTAATTATGTAGAACAAAAAAATAACAAACATAGAATATGCTCTCTCTTTTTTTCGGGAACACAGTAGAAAACACATTAAAGCGAAAATAACACAGGTCAACTAAATGGTATTCCCGTAGCAATTGGGGTTACGGATTTTTAGTTTATGGGGGCTAGTATGGGATAGGTGAGAAAATCACCCGGTTGATCGTTTTGAAGATTAGAAACTTAAAATGCCCTCAATATGCAAGTCTACATAATCTCAAAAATGGTGTAAGGTGAATCTGGTGGTTTCGAAATTTGAGAAGTGTAGAAAAAAAGAGATTTTCGGGTGGCATATGGAATATGTGGGAGGTAGCAAGAGAAAGAGTTGAAGACCTAAATAAAGGAGTGATCAAGGATGGGCAGTTTACTTATTGCAAATTGAAATCAGGGGAACATGAAATGTTACTCACAACTATTTATGCGAGTCCTAATGAGCAAATAAGACATCCAAAGGTGCAAAAGATTCACAAAAATAAATCGAATGGTGCACAAAAAGTTTCTCATGTGATAATAGATTACAACGGAAGACTTGTAAATACCTCTCGCCATTGCATTTTTTTTTTTTTGGATGAAGCTCGAGGTCTTCGATTGAAGATGTAATTGCAAAATAAAGAAGACTTGGAGGATACCAGAATATTGTCAAGTCTCTTTTTACCGGAAGTGGCGACAGTAATGGCAACTCGAATAGCCTTTGCTAGCTAGGAAACTCAAGGAGCTGATAGGGTTTACTAGAATTTATCCCTCTAACTCGGTCGTCAAAACTCAAGTTTGTAATATCACCATCAAAGAATCACTTTTAAAAAAGCTTATTATGTTACCTGTGGGCTTAGGTCCAAAATGGCTACTGGTCATACTTTGGATATTTTATTCAATTACCGAATTAATATATAAAATAATTATATTTAAATAAAATATCTCACATTTTATGTCAATTACTGAGTTCAAATAAGCTAAGACTATATTGCAAGAATCGTGATGACAAGTCTCCTTAGTTTGAGTATTGCCTTCAATGTATTACATCCAACGCCCTTACTTAATGTGTATGACTCTATCAGTAAACTCACATGGTTATTTGGTTCCAATCTCAATAACATCTATAGATGTATACAAAAAAATTTCAGAGATAGTAAACCCTAAATTTGATTTCATTGCACGACATATACCTCAAGGAGATAGAATCCCCAGCTTAGGTACTGATGTGTTCAAACTAAACTTAGCCATCCCTAACTCTTTAGCATGGGAATTTTAGTTTGAAAAATTTACTTTGGCTTCCACTCCTTTTGTTATTTACAATGACCACTGCATATGTGTTATCACAAAACATTTTGATTGCCCTAGAGATTGAGTCCACAATCTCAAGCTTAACAATAAAATTATTTATCTAGATTGCTTGTACTACTTGCCTCAAAACTTGCAATGTACTCAGTTTCACAGTTAGAGGGAGCTATTAGATTTTGTTTTGAACTCTTTCATGATAGAACTTTTGATGCTACCAAAATTTAATTATGCACTGTAAGTGTACAGGTCGTGAAATAATATATGGTAAATCAAGGTCGATCTTACAGAGACTCAATCTAATAGGTAAATAGGCACTAAAAATCTAAATTTTGTTTAAGTTGAGAAAATCAAATATGAATAATGAAAATATTAATTCAAATAAATATAATATTAACTTTAATATGCTAGAAGATAATAATTGACACAAGCGACCTAGAGTGGCTAATCCATTCTTTAAGTTTTAGAGCATGTAATTTCTCAAATAAATATATTTAAATCTAACTGGTTAATCTAGAGTATAAATAGATGTAGTGTAATATCCCAAATTTCGTACACAAAAATAAAGGCTAAACCGATGAATTACGAAATGAGTTGAGTCCCATAGATAAGAAAAATAGAAAGGAAAATGCCTATAGACAAGAAAGGATGATCGACTAAGTCCCTAGTTTTGAGAATTCTAAGCAAAAATGACCAAAGGGCAAAATGGTCATTTGGCAAAAATGACAAGAGTAAAATGGTCATTTTGATTACAAAGCGTCAGGGCACAAAATGTCATCAAATAATAAGGACATTTTGGTAAATTGGTCAAAAGTCAACAAAAAGTCAAAGTTGACCAACAATGTCAAAGTCAACCAAGGGTAAGGTTGGAATTAAGAAAGAGTAGAAAAGTGATGGCATTTTGGTAATTATGGCAAAAGTAGAAAAGGTAGTGGCATTTTGGTAATTATGACAAAAGTAAGATAAGTAATGGCATTTTCGTAATTAAGGGATTTTGAAAGTCCAAACGACCGAGACGTAATTATTTGAGGTAGCAGGAGTCCTCAAATGTTGGAGACCCGAACTAAGAAAAATTTAGTTGGGTCATAAAGTATTGAATAAAATTATTGCCCAGCGTTTGGTGCGGGCAGTGTCAAAGTACGTAGAACAACAGTGCCCGAAAGCACCAAAAAGGATTTTCTTAGAAAATTAATTATGAAAAATTGAGGAAGAATTTTGAGGATCAAAAAAGGGCTGGAGTATCAGGGAAAAATATAGAGTTTTTCCATGCCCTTAATTCAAATTGGCCACTGGAAGCACATTCTACGGTGTTGCACGCAAATCGAGGAATCCTGACGAGTTACGAGGGAAACCCGGAGATGTTTTGGGTCAAGACATGATGCCACCTAGGCAAGGAGGCCTAGGGAATGGCACCACATGAGAGAGAAAGTCTTCGAAAAAGTAAAAAGATAATTACCCGTATAAAGGGTACTTTACGGAAATGCGTGCCACTGGATCAAGTAACTGGGTAATAAATGATTTAGTTAGCCTAACTAAGTCATTAAGGGAGTAGTTGGGAGCATTAATTACAGCTTTTTGACTCACCACAAGAGCTTGACAAGTGGCAAGATCTCAAGCCTTAAAGACCAAACTTAGCCATTAAGTTTTAATCCACACCCTTCATTATTTCAAGAGAACATTTAATTGGATAATTCCCCATTTTTCTGCTCATATTTCCGCCACTCTCTCCCTTTCTCACGGTCTGAAATTTTCTCTCCCTCCAAGGGAAGAGAAAATGCCATTTTTGCTCCCAAGAAGAAGAAGAGAGAGCTCACATACAAAGGTAAGTTTACAACCAACCAAAGCAACCTATTTTCTTTAGTCTTGCAACCTTTTCTACAAGTTTATTGGTTTAGATTCTTTGATAAATCCTCTCTTTGGTGAGAGGGGAAAACTAGAGAGAGTTCTTGAGTTCCAAAATGAAAAGAGATGGATTTTGAGAAAACTAAAGGTTACAAAACACTCATTGAGTGTTAAGAAGTCTTTTGATGTATGTTTATGCTTGTTATGGTTGTTGATTGTTGTTGGTGGAATTTTTGGAAACCCTAAGGAAAGGGAGAGGTGCTTTCCATTTTAGGACTTGTAGGGGAAAGAGGTGTTTGAGTCATATGATGCTTGAATCATGTTTTGGAAGCAAGAATAGATGACTATGTGGAAAGAAAAGTTGAAAAATGCAAACCCTCCCTTTTGTTCTGTTTTCCGAAAATTTGAAAGAAATAGAGGGAGTGGGATTTTGAAGATTCAATGCTTCCAATGGCTCTAAAATTATGTTTTGTGTAGGGTAAAGCTAAGAGATGGATTTTAGAAGCCTTAAGGGCCATAAAAATCAAGTCTTGAACTTGTAGGTCTCTTAGAAAACCAAAAGGGGGTTTTGTGCGTTTTTGCAAGTTTTATGGCATATTGATGGTTGTATGTTCATATGAATATTGTGCCATGCTTTTTAGGGATTTGAGACCCTCAAGAGAACGCTTGGAAGGGATCCAAGAGAACTTTGAAGTTCAAGTAAAAAAAAGCAAAGCTAAAGGTAGCAAGACTACTAATCCTAACTTATGTTTTATGAAACTTGGTTGTGAATGATGCATAATTTTGTAATGATTGAAGTGGATGGCTTGTGTATGAAATGTTTTAAAATGATATAAAGTTTACAAAATTTGGATGTGTATATTAAGAGTTATGATTTTCCAACAATAAGGGAAAAATCTGGAAAAACTGGAAGTGACCATTGGAATAGTGCACGTTTTTGGAATAAACTGATTCAAATGGGCAAGAATTGGAACTTGTGAGTATTTTTCCCCTATATATCACTTAATAAGCTAAATTTAGGAACTAAAACCACTCATTTTCTATTTTTCTAGAATTAATTATGATTTTTTCAAAGTTGAGCCAGAAATCTGAACAATGGGCCAGTGAACAGTAACAACATTTTTAAGGAAAAAGAAAAATTTTCAAGTTCACTTAAAAGGCCAAATTGAGTTATCCAAAGCCCAATAGTGGTTCTAAAGAGGTCTAATATTAAGAAATAGGGGGAAAATAGGAGGTGTTACTTGTAGTGTCTTCCGATCATCTACAGTCCTCTCTCAAATAAAACTATTATTCCTAAATAGCTATTTAAGAGGCATTAATTTGAACGTTCTCACTCTAATATGATTATATGAATTCCGTAGGTATATTTATATCCTAAAGGCAAATTAGAATAAATTCTAATCTTGGATTACTCAGTTTAAAGGTCCAATAAGTTCCCCTTTTCGAGGTTAATCTAAATTTTCCACATTCATACTTAATGTTGATTAGACACTAACCAGAGACAATAAGGCTTAGACTGAATAAATAGAATTAAAATTAAATACAAATAAATGGTTCAAACATGCTCAAATTCTTAAATCATCAGTTCATAGCTACTCGAGATCTAAAGATAATTAGTCACACATGACTTTAATCAAATCCATAATAAGATTTAGGAAAAGCATCAAGAAAATGAAGAAATAAAGAAAGAAGAATGACACAATGAGATATGATGGGCATTGTTGCATGCACTGCTTCTTCGTTTTCCCTTCTGCTCGTCTCCCAGCGTGTATGTGTTGCTTCTTTCCGTTGCGTGCTTGTTTGTGCTGGATGTCCTTTCTTGGTTGTTGCTTGTGGGTATATATAAACGTGATGCTTCTCCCTAGATCTTGCTTTTTGATATATATATATATATTTCCTTTCTCCAATTTCGTCAAGATTCCGTGAATGCATGCCACACTATTTTCTCCGTCTTTTTTTCTCTTTTCTCTTTCAATCTTTTTTTAGTTCTTGATTTGCCAAGATTTTCTCTTTGGATCCCTTCCTAAAAAAATATAACAAGATAATAAAATGAAGCAAAATAAAAATTAATAAAAGATTCAAATTATTATTTGTTATGATTTAATGAATCCCTAGAATAATGCATATATTTGATATTTTAAACTCCAAATCTTTTAAAACAATGAATCCCTAAGATAATGTACTATCTGATAGATTTTCTAGTTTAAACTCAGAATCTTTTAAAATTATATTGATAACTCTTCAAATATCTAAAAAATATAGCTCAAATTTATTAAAAATTGGAGAGTTATCACACCCCACACTTGCATTAAATCTTGTCCTCAAGATTTTAAAGTAAAGATAACAAAGTATGAATTAATTTGAATTTTTAAGAATTTCATTTTCATAGAAATCTTTTGCATCTTCCAAAAATGGTAGCTACAAGTGAAATCCTTAGGCAAAGACAAATAACCATAGCACATCCCTCACTGGACAAAGTGTTTGCACTCTTCTTTCTCTATCCTTAGGGGCTTGTGTTTCACTCATTTCCATTTAGAGCAGTTCATCTACCATAGGCTTGTTATCATCTCAATCTCCACTACATTTTCTCATTACATACACAAATCAGAAGGACTTTCTCAAGGTTGTAATGAATAAGGTAGGATAAAGGAAGAAAATAGATGACATAGGGATACTTTAATCAGTGCCAAGCATTTTAACAAGAATGAAGGAATATCATATATATTGGGAACAATTGCTCATTTTTTTCTCGTTCTTCTCCTTTTTTTGTTTCTTTTTTTTTTTTCAAGCACCTACAACACTTTTTTCTTTTTGTCATTTTTTCCTTTTTTTCATTTGCTCCCTTCTCTCTGTTTTTTTTTTAATTTCTACACTCTAATTCCTAAAGTATAATACCAAGCACTTATTGACGTAAAGGACATGTGGAAATAAAATAGGGAAGACAAAAGTGTTATTGGATTTTTTTTTTAAGGACAAAAGGTCTAGGCTCATATCGGTTATGCAAAGGATTCATATCATAAGGTTAGACATTTGGCCAAGCTAGGTGTGAAACTGAATGCTTAAATCATCTTTGTGCATGTAACAAGCATTGTAAGTTTCAAAAGATATTTAAAACAATTTGTAGAGATAAGACCACAATGAATGTACTCCCTCTTGAAAGCAGTAGATCTAAAGGCTTAAGAAATATCTATTTGGATCTTCAGCATTAGTCCTTGCAAACTGACCATTCAATTCAAGCATTTTAAGCACTGTTTGTTTGATCTCAAAATTTTTTGCTTAAATAGTAGGCACTCAAATTCCAGATCGATACCTTGATATTGCATCCCCAGAAAGTCGTTAACATCTAACTGATCATTTTCATCTTAAGCCATCTTTGCATTAATGTTTATTGCAACTTGCTCCTCTTGATTTGTATGTGATGTCACCTCTGATATTTCTTTAAGGCTCATTGTCCTACGTGGTGTCTTTATAGCTTTAGATTTACAGGGCATCAAGCACCAAGGTACCTAAAAACCAAACAATTTCAAATAATATCTAAAAGAAAAAAAAATAAAACAAAAGTAAATAAAAGTAAAATAAAAATAAATAAAAAGAAATAAATAATTAAAATAAAAATAAGAAACGGATAAATGGATAAAATAAATTAATTAAATAAAAAATCAAACTAAAACTAATAAAAGATTTCTAATTCTAATCACAAATTGCCTTGAGTCCCAGGCAACAACATAAAAAACTTGATGCTACCAAAATTTAATTATGTATCGCAAGTGTACGGGTCGTGAAAATGATATATGGTAAATCAAGGTCGATCCCACAGAGACTCAATCTAATATGTAAATAGGCACTAAAAATCTAAATTCTGGTTAAGTTGAGAAAATCAAATACAAATAATGAAAATATAAATTCAAATAACTAGAATATTAATTCTAATAGGCTAGAAGATAATAATTGACACAAGCGACCTAAAGTGGCTATTCCCTTCTTTAAGTTTAGAGATGTAATTTCCCAAATAAATATATCTAAATTTAACTAGTTAATCTAGAGTATAAATAGATATAGTGTTTTCCGATCATCTACAACCCTCTCTCAAATAGAAATATTATTCCTAAATAGCTATTTAAGAAGCATTAACTGAACGTTCTCACTCTAATATGATTATATGAGTTCCGTATGTATATTCATATCCTAAAGGCAAATTAGAATAAATTCTAATCTCACATTACTCAGTTTAAAGGTCCAATTAAGTTCCCCTTTTTGAGGTTAATCTAAATTCTCCACATTCATACTTAATGTTGAACAGATACTAAGCAGAGACAATAAGGTTTAAACTGAATATACAGAATTAAAATTAAATACAAATAAATGGTTCAAACATGTTTAAATTCTTAAATCAGTTCATAGCTACTCTAGATCTAAAGAGAATTAGCCACACATGACTTTAATCAAATCCATAATGAGATTTAAGAAAAGCATCAAGAAAAGGAAGAAAATAAAGAAAGAAGAATGACGCAATGAGATATGATGGGCGTTGTTGCATGCACTGCTTCTTCTTCCCTTTTGCGCGTCTCCCAACGTGTGTGTTGCTTCTTTCCTGTGTGTCCTTGTTTGTTATAGACTTCCTTTCTTGATTATTGCTCGTGGGTATATATAGGCATGATGCTTCTCCCTGAATCTTGCTTTTTGATATATATATATATATATTGCCTTTCTCCAATTTTGCCAAGATTCTGTGAATGCATGCCACACCATTTTCTCCGTCTTTTTCTCTTTTCTCTTTGAATCTTTATTTAGTTCTTGATTTGCCAATATCTTCTCTTTGGATCACTTCCTAAAAAATATAACAAGATAATTAAATGAAGTAAAATTAAATTAAAAAAATTAATAAAAGCTTCAAATTATTATTTGTTATGATTAAGTGAATCCCTAGAATAATGCATATATTTGATATTTTAAATTCCAAATCTTTTAAAACAATGAATCCCTGAGATAATGCACTATCGGATAGAATTTCTATTTTAAACTCAAAATCTTTTAAAATTATATTGATAACTCTCCAAATATCTCAAAAATATAGCTCAAATATATTAAAAATTGGAGAGTTATCAACTCTTTTTGCCAGTAGAAAGATATAGCATGTGTTGGAAATTACCTAGGGGCCAGTCATTGTACCTCAATCATTATTTATTTTAATATATTTTCTCCATTAAATTATCATAGCTTTTGCATGTTTATTATGATAATTACATCCATAGACGAATTATGAATATTGTCTTAAATGCCCCTAGTTGGTTGTCTATGTTGGAGCATAGATAAAGTAAGACCAGTATGACATTGATAAGGTATAAAGATACAGTCAAAGTCATAGGCACTTGTAATAGTATAAGGTTCTGGACCACCTATTATGATAAAGCTGCATGGATTGAGTCATTAGTTTATCTCATATGTGATCATGTCACATTGCCCTTTGACCTGAGATTATTATTGATTACTACATGAGAGTCACTGAGCTTTGACCTAGTCAAAAGTTACCTTTGATAGGGTGATAATAAAGGCTATAATTGGGCTTAGGGGTCTTTCATGTGGAGGAATGTGAGTGACCAAGATGGGATATATCTCTCGCATTAGCTTAGAGATATTATTGGGCCCCTCAATGAGTGAGTGTGAGAAATGTATGGCTATACTGTAACGAAAAGGAGTTTTCATTTTTTATGAAACTACACTGGGATCGAGAAAGTATTGGTTAGGAATAGGAGGATGACGTCATCCATGCTTCATCAGATATCATGTGACAAAAGGGTCATGATGTGATTGCATGAAAGGTTGTGTCATGTTAACGATCCTCATGTGATTTGGGTAGTCGTAATATCTTACTAGAGGCTGCTTACGACTTGTGGGCTAATGCTGATTTTAGCCCACTGCCAACTTCATATGGGCCTACAAGGTCGCATGCAAGAACAGTCCAACGTGAGCTTTAATTCTAGGGTTTATTCAAATTTTGTATATGTATATATATAAATTTGAAATGACAACAATATTATATGTTAGTTTATATTTAATTTATTTGATAAATTAAATAACTAACATTGATATTCAGATTTAATTTATAAAGATAAATTAAATTTGTTCGCTCATTATTTGGATTAATTATATGGATATGATTTGATCAAATCAGATTAATCCAAATTAAAATTGTAAAATTTGAATTTCATGCTTTGAATTTCAAATTTTGAATTTCAAGATTAATGAAGATTAATCTTGAATATTTTTTGAAATTCGAATTTCAAGAATAATAATGATTAATCCTAAATATCCTTTTTGAAATTCAGATTTTCAAGATTAAGATTGATATTGAATATCTTTTAAAATTCAAATTTCAAGATTAATAAAGATTAATCTTGAATATTCGAATTTCAAGATTAATAAAGATTAATCTTGAATATCTTTTGGGATTCGAATTTTGAAGATTAATAAAAGATTAATCTTGAATATCTTTATATCTTAATAAAATTCAGATTTTCAAGATTAATAAAAGATTAATCTTAGATTATGATGCTCTTGATGAATTCTATAAATATGAGGACTCACGAGCAATATATATATGCAATTCGAATTTATTTGTGAGTTACAGAAACCCAAGAGAGAGTGAGACGTCAGAAGCACTAGTATGCTGCCATTGTAGGGAACTGTTCATGTGGATACCAGTAGAGGGAGATTATCAGAATCATCGGCTCCTTGAGATCGTGTTTAAGAAAGCAGAAGAGTTCAAGAAGGTCACGGGCGTTGAGAACTGAAAGATATCCAAATGAAAGGGAAGCCTGAATTCAAGAACCGAAAAAGGTATTACACTATCTCCTCGATCTAAACGCCTTTTGCATATCTATAGGTGGGATTAGAAAATTTTAATTTGTAATTGTTTCTTCCTCTGCTTGTATGTTCTAATCCCAACAGCATGTTGTAGATTTGTTTATATCTTTACATCCTCCTAAATCAGAGTTTGAGTAACCGGTTATATGTGAGCATGTAGTGTTTGATCTTATAAATACTCTAAGCACCTTCTTTGTAGATACTAATACTCTAATAGTATCAGGGGTTGATCACCTTTATGATGTCTTTATAGCTAGGGTTTCAAGAGATATGTTCTATTAAGGTCATACCAACAATCATTTATGCAGCTTCTCTCTTGTTTCTAGCCAATCCATTCCCCATCACAAGTAATCCCTAGGTGATGTTGACCTTCTTTTTCTAGTTGACCTTCATTACTCAACTTTTTGAGTTGGTTCAATTTGTTCATTTGGAATATTCCCCATCCTAACTTATAATTGTCCCACTTGTGTGATAAGTTGATCAACCTTAAAATGTCCCCAATATTCAACATTACAACATGAATTCTGAATTTTACACCATAATTTATGACAACACTAACCATCGGGATGTCATCAGTAATTGATCTTCCTTCACCATTTATGTTAGTTGCATCCTGTATGTGATCATCTTACATTCTATCAGTCCTATTGATCACATCATTTTTAAGAAATTTTGCATTCCTAGATTCTATAAATCATTTTGAAGGAGGAGGATAATAAAACTTATAACTTTAGGCCTTTCTATACACTCTACAAAGTAAGCTTTATTTTTTCTTAGGAGCCAATTTTCTTTGGTTGGCTTATACACTCTCACTTCTATAGAACAACCATACCTTTAGGTGATTTAAACTAGGCTTCAAACCTTTAATTATTTCAAATGATGTTTTAGGCATTGTTTGTATTGCAACCCTGTTTAATATGTGTAATATCTACCCTCATCTGTAAGTTGACAGAGAGGCCAAATCGATAGTTATAAGATAAGACAAGGCCCAGAAATAAAAGTACAGAAAAAGGAGATGTCAGTGGAATTAAGAGACCCTGGTCAGATCAGTCCTAAGGCTTTGAGATTTCTAAGAATGTAAGCCAAGGACATAAATGTCATTAAGTATAAAGACCAAGGGCAGTATGGTCATTTGATAAAAATGGCTAAACCAGTAGTCCAAAGTTAAGTTAGAGGCCACGGATAGAAAGTACGGAAAGAGTTGCATTATTGGGCCGGAAGTCGCAGAATCAGATTTGGCATGGTGGATGGAAGTCGGTAAGAACTTTAAAGTTAAGCGTGCTCACCCTAGGGAAATTTCATGATGGGTGACCTCTGGGAAGTTTCCTCAAGAATCAGAAACCAAAAGATCAAGGGCCAAGAGGTCAAGGGCAAAATGGGAATTTATGAAAAGTTAGACTGTGAAAGGGCATTTTGGTTATTAAGAGAAAGTGTGAGGGCATTTTGGTCATTTGACAAAGTCAAAGTGAAATTCAAATAGTCAAATAGTTGACCAAAAATCAGAAAAATCCACAGATGCCCAAAAGATAGAGCAGAACTAACTGATTACCAGAGATTCAACCGATTGTTGAAATTCGGTCTGGATGATGAATTATGGAATTTTAAAATTTGATGATTGAAAATATTTATTTAAGGTATCAGGAGTTCTCTAAGACCAGAAACCAGAGTCTAGAAAGATCCAGTGAATTCTATAGTATTTTACAAAATTATTGCCCAAAGTACGATTAAGGCAATTTTCCCGAAAAAGAGGAAAAGGCCCGAAAAATCCCCAAAATATAATTTATTGCAAAAATTAATTTGGAGCAATTTAGAAGGTAATTTGGGGAAATATGAAGGGCTAGAGTATCAATGGAAAATATAGAAAATTATAAGGCCCCAAAAATGATTTATTCTAAAATTGTTCGTTTTCAGGAGTTTCTGACAGAATAAAATAATCCTGTTAAATTTTGATGGATTAAGGGACAATTTGAGGATGATGATTTAAATATATTCAAGAGGGAATTATGGAGATTAAATGAGGAAGAAAACATCTCCAGAAAAGTAGAAAAAGATTTATTGGAATTAAGTTACTTTTACCAGTGAAAGTTGTAATCGGTAGAAGTAACCGAAGGGAGTTTGGTTTGGTTAGAGTAACCAAACCCCCAAGCAGATTTTTTTCACCCATGTGCAGCCATAATGATGACATTTCAAGCAGCCAATTAGAAGAGAGCAAGTGGTGGAAATGTTGATGAATCTTAGCCATTAGACTAAACTTACAAGTTAAGGATCAATCTCAACCATCCACCTAATCTTCACATGCTTTAAAGCCCTTATGATCAGATTTGTTCTCCATTTTCCAGCCCAAATTTCGTGCACAACCAGACCTGAAAAGAGAAGAGAAGAGGCAGCCATGGATGAAGAGAAAAAGCTCCAAAAATCCAAGGTAAAGTTGAGTTATGATGAAATCTTTCATATACTTCTACTCCTTGGAACTTTCTCTTCACTTCTATCAGTTTAGTTTTTGGATTTGTGCTGGATTTTTGCTGCTGGAAAGTTAGGGTTCATGAGAGGAAAAATGAGAAAGAGAGGGATTTAGATGAAATAAGTGGTTGCAAAACACTCCTTGCTTGATAAGGAGAAGATTGATGTATATATTGCTTGGGTTTGATGTTTGTATGAATTTTTGGAATCTCAAACCCTAAGGGGAGATGCTGCCCAATTTTCCATTTGATATAGAAGAGTTAAAATCATTCTTTCCCATGTAAGAATGAAAGTTTGAAAACAAGAATCAAGTGGTATAAGTGTTAGAAGTTGAAAAATCCATATTTTTGAATATTGTGCACTGTTTCGGTCTGTGCTGAAACCTGAGGAAGATGAATTATTTTGATGATTTTGATGCTTCCAATGAGTCCAAAATGAGTTTTTGTATAGGGTAAAAGTGAGCCCAAGTTTATAGAAGCATTAGAAAATCATAGAGACAAGTTTAGGGTCTTAAGGTTCTTAAAGTTCAAGAGATAGTATCAAGGAGTTTTACCTTGGTTTTTATCTTGGAAATGGCTTGAGATTAATGACCATGATGTTGTTGATTATGTAGGCAAGTGTTTGTTGCAAGAGGATGAATT
>JANTPZ010128134.1:0-10036 GCA_025593235.1 Vachellia pachyceras
ATATATTTAATATTTTAAATTTATTCTATTTTATTTATTTTTTATGGATATGGACTTCAGAATTTGGTGCTGGGTTTAGATCTTTTGGATCAGTAAGGTAAGCAGAATCATCTTTTATCTTCTGCTTCTAGACAGAGTGATAACATTCCATAAAAAAATATGTTTATTGATGTGCCTGCTGACTTTCATACTGGAGCTTACCCTGCAACACAAATTGGCAGCATGTTAATTCCATTTGAGTATATGGTTACCCATGGGAGCAAATTTCACAGTTTCAGAGGAAGTGGAAAGTATTTAAAGATGCTATTGCTATATGATTAATCACTGTAAGACTGTATCTCAAGTATTTTTTTAATATCTGCTTGCAGAATGGAGA
This sequence comes from Vachellia pachyceras, assembly GCA_025593235.1. Taxonomy (NCBI): domain Eukaryota; kingdom Viridiplantae; phylum Streptophyta; class Magnoliopsida; order Fabales; family Fabaceae; genus Vachellia; species Vachellia pachyceras. Next base: position 377 of record JANTPZ010128134.1, read on the forward strand.
GGCTATAATTTTTTTAATTATTATAAAAATATTTAAAATTCAATAATTCATAAATAAAATAGAATAAATTTAAAATATTAAATGTATTATATAAATATATTTTAAATATATTAATTATTATAATTATATTAATTATTAATACTATATTAAAATATATAATAATAATAATAATAATAATAATAATAATAATAATAATAATAATAATAATAATAAGAAGGGATGGGGACGCAGTGCATTCCGTTAAAAGGTGGTTAGTTGGTCTCTCTCTTCTTCTTTTTGTATAAATGATGTGTATATTCATAATTAGATTTTTTGTTTGTGGATCAACTTTTTGATACAAAACTTTATTTTTTTTAAAAAAAAAGGACTTTCTAGTAAACGAGGATCCAACTTTTTAGCATTACATTGACGATAAGTCAAGCCTTACTGGTGAAGTTGCTTACAAAGGACGCTCCTCGATCCCAATAAGGTAAAGCAGAAATGCACTATTTTGTCTTCTTTACACCTTACTGTTTATACTCCCATGGCTTCAGACCCAGTCTATGATCTTCTCTGCGAATTGCTCTTCTTCTCTTCTTTCTTCTTTTGCTTGGTGGCCACCGAACTTCTCTGCATCGAATATCCATATCTCTCAACTCTGTTTTTCCAACATGAAGATCACCAACATGTCGCATTCTCTGATTTTGAATTTCCTCAACGCTTGAAGTTTCCCAAGTTCTTCCAACCCTCCTTACTCTTCACTTCTCGGCAGAAAACCAATCATTCTTCTATCCTTTCATCATCGTCATCATCGTCTTCTCCTTCTTGCTCTAAGCCAGAAACAGAGCGTGGGAAGTCTCCGATTAAAACAAAGGAACCCCTGCAAGTGATCTGTGAAATTTGTGCAGAAACTAAACGACTTACCGAGATGATCAAGAGCAAGACATGTGAACATTCTTATTGCTCTGATTGTATGACAAAACATGTGGCAACTAAGATCCAAGACAGCATAACAGGAGTTCCATGTCCTGGTTTGGGTTGTAGAACTGTTTACGAGCTGGAAGCTTGTCACCCATGGCTTCCAAGGGACTTAGTTGAAAGGTGGGATCAGGCTCTGTGTGAAGTCCTATTTCTGCAAGTTCCCAAAATTTACTGTCCATTTAAGGATTGCTCAGCCATGATGCTGAATGAGAACGGGGAAGATCAACGTGGTGCAGGGGAAACAGAGTGCCCTCTTTGCCATAGAATGTTCTGTAAAAGGTGTGATGTGCCATGGCATGCTGGAGTTAACTGTGAGGAATATCAGAAACTTGATGAGAATGAGAGGCACAGAGAGGATCTTCTTGTGAGGCAGCTTGCTAGGAATCAGAAATGGGGAAGATGCCCAAAGTGTAAATTCTATGTGGAGAAGACTCATGGATGCCTGCATATAACTTGCAGGTGAGTAGTTTTCTGCTACAAATTCATTGATGATATTTAAAAACACTTTTTTTTTAAAAAAAACTTTTTTGACAGTGGAACATCCAATTACTTGAACCTACTTATTGATATAGATGCAGTCAGTTTGGTTGGATGGCAAAGGGCCGCAAAGCTCTAACACGAGTTGTTAATTGCTGCTCATTGTGGTCATGCCTAACTCAATCTAGATTAGTTGGGATTTAGATAGATCTTCCTGTTATAGTGAGATAGATTTAAGAAAAGCAATATACTTAAAGATAGAGTTATGCTATCTTTTATGCTTGCACTTGAATACGTTTGGACTTCTCATGAATCTGTCGATTGAAGTGATGCGGGTCTAGGAAGTTGAATGCTCAACACCATAAACTCTTGAAAAATGGTTAAAGCTCTCCAATAACTTTAGAAAATAATTGCATAATCTTGGGGTGTCATTAAGGATGGAAATAGATTAAACGGCTTGTCAAAGATCCGTGGCTTGGCCTGCATTTAGCCTTAATGCTTGTTCTACTAAACAAGCTAGACCTTGGCTCAACGAGAGGCCTTTTAAGCTCGTTAAGAGGCGTGAGCTTGTTTTTTTTTTAGTATTATTAAAAGTATGATACAAGGGGATGATGAAGTGTTGGACCCAGGACCTATGACTTTTGATTGAAAATCCTTATCATTACACGAGGACATTTCTTTGTTATTTGTTATGCATTTTCTATAATTATAAACTCACTTTATCTACAATTTTTAATAATTAATTATTCTACTCTAGTTTTTTCATCCATTGAATGCATCGGTATGTTTCATTGCTTCCACTTCCAGCCTCCACAGCCTCCAGAGTCGCAGTCGCCTTTAAGCTTCCACTTTCAGTCGTCTCCTTCCATTTGTCTTCTCTCCATCTTCTTCAGCTTCAGCCCTCTTCGTCTTCCTCTCCCCTTCTTCAGCACTCGTCTATGCATTATAGAACCTCCCTCTCCATCATCGCTTCCCTTTCTTCTTCACACTTTGAGACCTTTGCTTCTTGATCTGGCCACCAGTTGGCTTCGATCGAGAAGCAGAGGTCTCAACGTCATCACCACTTCAGGAGCTGTGGGTGGTGAATATACTGGATATGGTGGAGGACATAAAGATAAAGGATATACTATTGGTTATGGAAAAGGTTGGAATGGTTTAATGTCAGCTTTAATTTGCCATAAACTTTCTTGATTTTTGCAAACAATTGTTCTTTCCTTTGGAATTTCAAACCAAAGTATCTTTGATCAATGTAGTTCCTGAGCTTGCATGGAGCTTCTTAATCTTTTTAGCTATTATGTCAACCTGAGTGGTGAGGTTCTCCGTAAGATGATCCATCTTAGAACCAATTGATGGAGAAACTTGTTCTTGCAAACAACATTGTCTGTTTGCCAATTTAGAACTTCATCGGCATGTGTAGCAGACTTGTGACGTTGTGGAGAAACTTGGGTGACTGGAACACAAGGTCTTCTAGTGAACCTTTTGTTCTCATTTGTGTAGGATTCAAGTGCATGAAATTGTTCCCCATATGTACTGCATTGCATCATAGCAATACATGGTATTGGTGTCAAAGAGGGAACATGTAAGATTGGTGCCACTAGTGGCTGAGTAACATGCCTTTACTAGTGTATTAATAATAAAAATGGATTTTCCCATGTATAAAATAAAAGATTCCAATGGCTTTTGCTACTATAACCTTCCCAACCAGATTGTTCGTAGGTTTGAATCCTACTTGGGGAGATTGTAATTTTGTGGAAGTTACTTCTTTCAGAAGTCATCTACAATTAGGTCATCATGACCCAATTCTTTCAATAGTTCATAGATGGAAAGATCTTTGGAAGGAACTGTAGGAGGAGGAGGAGGAATCCATCTAAATTTTGGAGAGATTCTCCATTATCTTTTTTTTTACATAGGCTCAGGATATAGAGCCTGGGGCTTCTTCTTCCTTCCTTTTTGAGATGTTGATGTCTAAAAGTTCATCATCATTAGAATCATGCGTCCTTTATTGGTAATGATCAATAGGAGGCTTTTACTTGCTTTTGTATACAAGAGTGACCACAGAGGTGATATTATTGCTCTAAAAGGTAGGACATATAGTGGTAATTCTTCTAGAGAATGTGGAACCTTTAGTGCCTGGCCATTGAAAGATGGTTATAACTATACCATCGGACATTCGAGAGATTCGAGGTAGAATAGTTGTATGAACATCAGTAGGAGTAGAGTTGAGCTTCCTTTCATAACTTGTGATCCACTTTAAGGGAATGAGCTGGGATAACTCATCATTAGTAATCTTTTGGGAATATTGACAACAGCTGGGCCATGGTCATTGTCTTTAAACATGAATAAGGCATCTTCTATGGACTATGGATGCTAGTGGTCTAGTGCATGGTTCTAGACTCTGTAGATCGACTGGTAAAGAGTAGCCATGATGGATCTTAAATCTTGCTCTGCACTAACAATCTGAACTTAAATCTTGAGCCTGTAAGAGGGTATCTTATCAGAAAGTTTCAATGTAAAATCAGGGGCGATGGTCAAAACAATAGTACCATTGCTGACGGTAGTAGCAAGATCTCCAACCAATCATGTTGATGAGATTTGAAAGAAGTATCTAGTAAGACAATGTTGGCAAAGATTGGAAGGCCTTTTCTGTTGTGAGGATGAGAACAATACGTAAAACACCAAAATGAATATATATGGGTGTACTTTTCCTTGACACAGGATTGATCAAAGATTAAGGGATCTCAAGAGTAACATACTATTCTTGAAAAGTGGAATGTAGACCGCACTGGTCTGAACGAGAGTTTTGGATTATCTCCTTAACAGGAGGGTTAGATCTTGAAACAAGAGTACGGATGTGTTTGAAGGCAGAACGTTGTCGATGATAAAGATAATAAGGAATCACTAATGGAAGTTTAGCATGACGGATATGGTGAATTCAACCAAATGTTCTATTTTGTTAGAGAGAGTACATCTAGGGAAGATGGAATTCTATCTATGGATGATAAGGTAGGTTATTCTCGAGTATGCATTTCGTTCATGATGTAGGTAGTTCTTTCTTACCCATTTTATCTAACTATATACTTGTTCAGTCTTCTTAAAAAGGATAAGGCTATGATACCAGGTGATACTTATCACCGGAGACTAGGTTCGGTATAGCTATATTTTTCAAGCATGGCCCCTGGACACTCCCTAGCCATTTGAACCACATTAGAAACTCAATCTGTAAACACCCGGACTAAACCATAGCACAACAGATAACTTATACTCAACAGATCATGTTGGATTCCTTCTGATATAGAGGATCCTTCATATAAGGCAATTATAGATCATAATGAAATCTCTGGACTATGAACATGTATATTGAAAAATTAAGCTTTCAAAAATAATAAAGAATTTAAGAAGAACTCATGATAGAAAACACACTATGCTTTTCTCTCCCCCTATAACTCATTATGATATAAATTTGTAGACCTATAAGAAAGAGCAGTTGGAGAATTTTCATTGGACAAAGTATGAATGACATAACACTTTGAGACTATATAAGTATTTTGTCATAAAGTCATACTATGGTATAGATTTTTTTTTAATTTTAACAGCATGATGATGTCTCATACTTTGAATTTTAATTTTGAAAGATTTTTTTGGTTCTTTTTAGAGTCTTAAATTGATATAGAGAACAAACTAGTAACAAGTGAAAATAACACTGGAAAAATGGGCCAGCCCACAGATTAAATGGTGCAAGCGCATGCTAGATGAGCTCCAACTCAAGCCTGCCAACCCATCATTTATTTTTATTTTTAAAATTTATTATAAAAATTTTAAATAAGCATATAAATATTTACAAAAATAATTAAAAAAAGTTTTGTACTCTAAGAAAACATCTTCTGAATAAACTTTCATATGTTATTTAGCAATTATAATATCTTTAATAAATTGTATATATTTTAATCTTAAACATTTTTAAGAAATATTTATTGTTGTTACGTAAATAACAATAAGATTAAAAGATTGAAATAAATATATACAATAATGTGTAAATATTTAACATTTTAAAAAAATTACTTTTAAAAATAATTTTAAAAAACAAAAGAATAAAAAAGTAAAAGGCGGGTTGGCCCTGTGGGCTGTGCAGCCTGGGCTGAGATTTTTCGAGCCCGAACCTGTGGTGACCTACGAGTTGGTGGATTGAGCTCATTTGATCGGCTTTACGTTAAATGCTTAGTGGATTGTTGGGAAAAAAATGCTTAGGGATTATTAATTAATTAAATGATATGTTATTTGTGATTTGCAGGTGCAAATATGAGTTTTGTTACGCGTGTGGAAACAAATGGACTTCTACCCATTCAGGCTGCCAAACAATTTAGAAGGATTTTTTTTTAACCGAAAACAAATTAGAAGGTTTGAATTTCATATTTCCAATAAACTTCCATTGCACAGTCTTTTAAAATATACTTTAGTATAGGGCTTGTTTGTTAAAATATTTGAAAAAGCTACACGCACATTCAACAGTGTTATTCCGTAAAGCGATATAATCTCATTCACACATTTACCTCGGCTTACGTAAAAATACTTCTCCACCGCATTTCTAAACGGGCACATAATGTTTGATCTCTTAACGTTGTCATAATTTTGATTTTGGACCCTTAAAAGGGTAAAAATGGTATAGGTCTTTATTAAATTACAAGAATCAATATTCTAAAACGAAACAAAATTTGAGAAACTAAAATTAAAATAAACTTAAATTTAAAGAATAAATATTGTATTAACCGATATATTAATTTCATTATTCACTAGTAGAGAAATACGTGTTCATGACATTACTTGAGACTTCAGATTCATCTATGTAGGCAATATAGTGGAGCTTTTTTTTTTTTTTTACACTTCATGGCTATGTAGAATCTGTTTAGCAAATTAAAATTTATTTGGTGAACTGTAATTAGGTCAGAAATAATATATGATAAATTTCCTGTGTTAGCTATTTGGCGAGTAAAATTTTTTATTTAATTTAAAACATATTTAATGAGTTACCTATTTTTTTTAAGCTTATACACTCTTATAGTGAAGAAATCCTATTTAAAAATTTAAAAAATAGGCTAACAAGCCACAAGCCAAAAAGAGGCCATAAATTATATAAATAAATACAAATTATCTAAGATGAAATGATAAAAAATAGGGAAATTTACAATTAAGTCCCAAATAGGAGAATTAATGAATGAAAGGTCCCAAAGATTCAAAAAATTACCATAAGATTCAAGGAGTAACTGCTGAGGTTGTTATTAACAATCTTACCAGCTTTCATTAACAACCTTAACAGTTACTCCTGGAACCTTTTGGGACCTTTCATTCATTAATTCTCCTATTTGGGACTTAATTGTAAATTTTTCAAAAAAATATTGTATAAATTTATATATTGGATATAAATGTTATTATATCTTCCCATAAGAATGAAAAAACATTATATAACAAATTTTCATATAGAATATATATATATATATATATAATTTAAACCTTCAATGTGCAAACAGGTCTGTACGGGATATGTGATGGCTTGTTTTCACTTCTCTTAATGTCGGACACTAAAATGTGGATAATAAAAAAGATATGGCAAATAAGATTAAAGGATCTGGAAGAACTGATAGTTATTGGGAAGGATCATAAAAATTATAATTATTTAGAATGATTAAAAATAAAAACTAAAAATACTTAATTGCCCCTAAACAAATTTTCTACTTTCATTCTTGCATTCTCTCCCACATTGGGCCTGTTTGGTAACCATGGGCTTATTTTCATAAGCACGTTTAATAGTGCTTTTCTGCAAAACGAGACAATCTCCTCCACATATTTGCCTCGGCTTATGTGAATAAACACATATAAGTGGCTTATGGCAATTTACCAGCCCATTATATCTTTTAAACTAATGTAGAATTTCAAATTTCACTAAATTAAAAAAATCTCATTTTTACGAGTTGCATTGATATATATATATATGAAAAAATAACATTTTTTTTAGTTGTTTTAAAATTATGTTTTTGAAAATAACACATATTTTAACTAAAAATAAAATAAAATAATTTTAATAAAACATGTTAAAAAAGTTATATAAGTCTCATACATAAAGAAAACAAAAGCTACATAAGTTTAGAAAGTAAAAATAAAATTTATGCAACTTAAAATAATTCAAAAATTTTTTACATGATTTATTTTTATTTATAAGAAATTTAAGTGATTTAAAAAATAAATGTAACGTTAATAAAATTAAAAGAATTAATTAATCTATTATATTACAAAATGATATGAAATGAATCTAATTTTTTTTATTAAAAAGACTTTAATTGACATCAATGTTGATAATTTAAATCACACAGGTTGGTGTTATGTTGATTAATTAAACTATATATTGACTATATGAATATGAAAGGTGGTGAAAATTAAAAAAATAACAAAAAAGACTTGCATGAATTGTGGGTGACCTTAATTTTGATCCTAGTTATTTTTAATTTTAAATATAAAAGGTTTAGTTATGAGTAATTTCATAATTTAAAATTTATATTTCAGGGTTTAGTTTTTCTAATTAATTGCAATTTTAGTAGTACTTTGCTGTAAATATTTTTTTTTTCTCAAGAATCCTTTCGAAAGAAGGTGGCTTCAGCGTAAGTCAATCCTTGTTTGCGAAGTAACTTGCCAAGAACGCTGCATTTGCATTATAAACACTCGCACACACACACAGCTCAATCCTCCGCGTTCTTCCCACAATCCAATTCAAAAATGCCTCAATCCTCCTCCGACCCCGATCTTCTCTCCCTCGATGATTCTTTCCTCTCAGTTCTGTTTAACGACGGCGACGACGGTGATAACGCCCCGTTCACCGATGATGAATATGCCCAACGCTTGCAGTTGCAGGAAAGTCTCTATTCCTCTAGTATCACTCCCCAAAAGCCCAAAGATAATGATCCTTCGTCATCATGCTCTTCCCCGTTTTTGAAAATGGCTGCCACCTCCCCTACCCCAGAAACTGAGAGCTTGAAACACGCGACTGAAACTTGTGAATTATCCTTGCAAGTAATCTGCGAAATCTGTGCAGAAACCAGAGGGGACTCCCAGATGTTCACGAACCAGAAATGCCGACACTCGTTCTGTTCTGATTGTGTCGCAAAACAAGTGGCAACAAAAATCCAGGATAGTATAACAGCGGTTCCTTGTCCTGGTTTGGATTGTAGAAGTGTTATTGAGCTTGATGCTTGTCGTCCATGGCTTCCCAAGGACTTGCTTGAGAGGTGGGATCAAGCTCTGTGTGAGGCTATGTTTCTGGCATCCACAAAATGTTACTGCCCTTTTAAGGATTGTTCAGCTATGTTGCTGGTTGAGGATGAAGAAGTAGTTCAACAAGCTGTAAGGGAAGCAGAGTGTCCCGTTTGCCACAGACTTTTCTGTGCAAAGTGTAACGTGCCATGGCATCCTGGAATTGAATGTGAGGAATATCAGAATCTGAACGAAAACGAGAGACAGAGAGAAGATCTAATTGCGATGGAGTTTGCTGAAGAGAAGAAATGGAAAAGGTGTCCAAATTGTAGGTTCTATGTGGAGACGACAGAAGGATGCTTGCACATCAGTTGCAGGTCAGTTTTCTAACTCCTCCTTCATACTCAATCGATCTTGTTTGTTTATAAGAAGCTTTTTGTCAGGAGTTACATAGAGATAAAATCTATTAAGGTACATAGTCTACAATAATACATAATAGCGTCGTGTGATATATGTCGCCGTTCCATACGGTAGGATAATCGATGTTTTCTAATATTTAGGGATTAAGTAGTGAAAGAATACGAGTAGCGTGATGAGAATGTTTATTTTTCTTTTCCTCTTGATATGTATGTATTGGTGAATGGAATGTATAATTTCATTTTTGCAGGTGCCAGTTTGAGTTTTGCTATGGATGTGGAGAAAAATGGTCTTCTACTCATGCATGCTGCCAGAGGAATTAATTTAGGGCTCATTTGGCAGAGAGGTTTTGAAACCTAGGTTTCAAAACCTAGGTTTGAAACCTAGGTTTTCTCTTTCATACTCTCTTTTTACTACTCTTTCTTACTTTCCTCTTTCTTACTTTTTCTCTCTTTCTCTTTCTTACTTTCCTCTTTCATACCCACTTTTTCTTACTTTTTTACCTCAAAATCTGTAAAAGCTATAACTTCCCAAACATAAATCACATTTCAAAACCTAGGTTTTACCTCG
>JANTPZ010128141.1:0-16448 GCA_025593235.1 Vachellia pachyceras
ATTGCTCATTTTCTTTCCTCCATGTTTTCTCTCATTCATCCAAGCATGAGAGGTGATAACATTTTCTCTCCAGTTTTCTCTCCTCCCCATTTTCTCTCTTCCCATTTTCTTTCCTCCCAACTTTTCTCTCCATCCAAGCAGAGCCTAAATGGACAATATTGTGGAAGATGATGCAGCTTACCCTCGAAAGCCCTACGTTTCGACCCGTCCTAATTATTCCCATCGCCAAGAGCATTTGATTGGCTCCGCCCCGTATCATCGCCCAGTGATGAGTCGATACGACGAGGATGGCGAATATGAAGAAATGGATGAATATGGTGTTGGGAATGACCATGAGGACGACGATGGCGATGGGGAGAATGGTTATGGTATGAATATTGATAGCGACGACGAGTTTGAGAGAAACCCGAAGAAAAGGAAATTGCGGAATCCGTCTGTTTCGAACTATGAGTTGGTACCTCATGGGAAGCTTTCACACGGAAATCGAAGCCCAACAGATGAATGGACGGAGCATGCGACTTTTGTTCTGCTAGAGGTTTGGGGAGATAAATTTCTGCAACTTGGGAGAAAGAGCTTGAGGTCTGAGGATTGGCATGATGTGGCCGAGAAGTTTTCGGAGGAGATGAAGATGGAGAGGACCGTTGCACAGTGTAGGAGCATGTTGGATAAACTGAAAAGAAGGTACAAGAAAGAGAAAGCGAAAATGGATGAAATGGGGTTGAATTCAAGTAAATGGGCTTATTTTAAGAAGATGGACATGTTAATGGCTTCATCAGCGAGGCAAGAATTTGGACTTTCCTGTGGAATGGATTCTGGGGAGTATGTTTTCATGAATACAAGGGTTTATTTAGATCGATCAAATGGGTTGGATGAGATGAGAGATAGCCCTGGAGAGTCGGAGACGTCCGAAGATGATTCCGATGGGCTTCCGCCGAGGAGGACTAGGATTGTAGACAATGATGATGGGGAAGAGTCTTCCTTTAGAGAATTGGCGGATTCTATTCAGAAGTTTGGTAAAATATATGAGAAAATTGAGAATCGTAAGAGGCGGCAGATGATGGAGTTAGAGAAGATGAGATTGGATTTTAATTCAGAGTTAGAGCAGCAGAAGAAGCAGATTTTGGAAAGAGCTCAGGCTGAAATTGCAAGCTTGCAAGAAGGAGATGAGGAGGATTCCAATACATCTACAGAGAATGTCAGTGAATGATGTGGAGGTGGGTTCTGTTAAGTTATCCTGCATTTTGAATTGCTTGTTGAACGTGGATACTTTTGCATAATTTGTGTTGGTGCTTTCGATTCAGTATGCCGACCAGTGTAATTGTGTTATTTACACAGGCTACATCTACAATGCTGAAGGAAATGGATTGTTGAATCTATTTGTTCCTTCTTGGTACTTAAAACCGTGACATTGATTATGTTACATTTTGGCAGCTTTTATGATTACATGTTTAGTCTTTCAGTAGTTCTTCAATTATGGTGCATAAGGCATTCACTTAAACACAATACTCTTTATGTCATAAAGATTTGGTTGTTGGCATAGCACAATAGCATGTAGCCGACCCACCATTGGATAATGGCTTTTAGCTGATTTCATTTTCTGCTTTCAGTGGATTGTCCTGAGCATATTAGAAATGGGGTATGCATTGACAATTTGACATGTTTAGTACCGGGTTCAATAACAAAGGTGTTGTTGACACAGGAATTTTACTTGGATGAGTGGTTATAATGATTAAATGGTTCTATATTCACAATATAGAATGACAAGCAAGTCCCAAAACGAGAATGATTTTGTTGACCCAAAAAAAAAAACAGATTTGAGACTACTCAAAAGGGGAGGTTCCTAACTTTGTAAGCTGGATAATGCATTCTTACATTGAAGGGAATATGTAAAATACTCTTATAAAATAAAAGACATTCAGAGTGTCTATCTTTACCTTGTCTTCTATGTTCTAAAAGATTTCTGGCCGCTCAATACTACATTGAATTGAAGTGATACTGATTCACAGGTGTTTCCTTCATTTTACTTTGTCTCAGGAGTTGGAATCAAGGCAGAGATGGTATATGTTTAGCGCAACATTATTGGTGGAAAAGACCGTCTTCAAGTGGAAGTGCGTGACCAACAAGGTTTTAATCATCTGTATTTATTTCTACAATTAGGAACTTATTTCCACGGTTTAGTAGTTTTGTACTGTCATAGGAACAGGGTACCACTGATTTTTGGTCATATGTTTCGATCATTGTTGCCCGCTTCGGTCAGATGCTTGGTTTTATCCTGTCGTCAAGAAATTGGTAGTAGCTTAATGATTATTATTTGCCAAAACTAACATGCATCGCCCCTGAATTTTGACTTCACTTAGAATTGTTTCTCATTGATGTGCGAAGGACAGGTCTCTACAAGTGCTTATTCCTTTTGGATCTTACGTTTGTACAATTCGAAACAGTGAATATTTTCTTGGATTTGAAATATACCTTTCTTTTGTTCACATCCTCCATAATCATTCTCTTAATCCTTTCCTTTAAAAAATCAGCCCAATTGATAATCACTTTTTTTCTATACATAGGCATCATTCTGTTGGAAGCATTTTTTGTAATGAGATTTAAATTTTGATTCATAACTGTGTGACCGACTCGCTTTTCTCATCAAACTCAACCCTAATGGTTAATAATGGCCTTTTAAATTTGTTTGCAAATTTATAAATATCTTTGCAAATTTATAACGTTTTAAATTTGTTGATATCTTTGCTAATAACTTAAAATAGCCTTAAATTCTAACTTGTATAAATTTGTTGATAACATCCACGAGGGGCTCAACGCATCTTGATCGTACTGCACTTCATGCGAATTAATTCCAATTTAATTGTCAACATCATTGCAGCAACTCGGGTAAAAACTCTACTCAGCTTAATAATTGTATTGTATTAAAATTACTTGAAGCAGGTATCAACCAACCCTATGGACTTTTCACTCTACCTAATCTACTCCTTGTTTCTAGTTTCCTGATTTAAGCGAAGTCTTTAGCTCACACCACATGCAAAACAACGAATCTAAAGCATCTTCATCGAAACTGTGACAATCTTTTATTCTCGACATAGAGACTAAGGTCTTCAACCACTCTTCATGAAGAGTTGAGAACTCTGATCTCTGTTCGCTTGACTGAAAACTTCTTCCAATTGATTTCTTCATCTGTTGGCTAGCCTTTGAAGCAACGTTCACTATCTTTTCTGGGATCCCGGCCATGCGAGCCACCTCCAATCCATAGCTCTCTGGACACGCCCCCGAGGCAAGCCGATATAGGAAGACCGGCTCCTTTTGATGTTTGGAATGGCCATTAGATGTTGACTCAAAAGCACAGGCCATGTGCTGCAGCAAAACATGTGGATGAGAGGCAAACTCCTTTGCGAGTGGATGGTAGTGCGTAGCAAATAGTAAGCGACAGTTGACTTTTTCCACCAGATGGCGAAATACCTGGACAAGAATAAGATATTTATCAAGCCTTCAGGTAAACAGGGAAACATGGAACAGAAACATCTAAAGAGAATTGAACCTGAGATACCGACAAAAGAAAATGCAGGCAGTTAAAAGCAGCAACTTACTGAATATGCTATAGCATAGCCATCAAAAGTACTCGTTCCCCGACCCAATTCATCGAGAATGACCAGAGAATCTTGAGTTGCATTCTGAAGAACCTGTGCAGTTTCTGTACACTCAATGAAGAAGGTGCCTGCAAGAAGTAATCTGTTATTAGCAATCCTTCAAGTCTAGAGAGACAGTAGCACTGTACATGCCAGCGTCTAAAGATCAGATTTAAAAAATTCCCAGGTCATGAATGGTTTGTATCGTTTAGAAATCAAGGTTGCATTATGCTCGTGGAAGCAGAGGTTTTTTAATTCAAACGTTAGCTATTGAAGTTATATTCACAAGTTTTCAACCATATATTTGGCGATAGCAAGTCCTATCCCAACTAGCAGGCCATCTACATATGAAAATTAATAAGGATATTCCCCTAGAAATGACACGTTCAGGCTACCAGTTAATTATTGTTGGGTGTTCCATTCCAAAAGCCAATGACAATGTTCTGTTAGCAATATCAAGGATAAGAGCAAGTAGGGCAATTTTTCGCTGCAGTGAAGTAACTAGCAATCGAATGGCAGAAATAATCACTTTATTGATAAGCACATTTTTATGCTGAAGAGAACATACTCTCGCCGGCCATGATTCTATCAGTGGCTCCGAGCCTTGTGAAGATTATATCCACAACTGAGAGATCGCAGTTTTCACAAGGCACGTAACAGCCTAGCTGCAAAGAAATCAGAGATACATCAATCATAACAAAGAAACTAACTTGACATCATAATACGTCTGACAGTACGATCATTCCAAATCAAGAGCCCAAAATCTCTTGAAAAGGTTATGAACAGTTTAAAATTTTGTGGAATATATTTAACTTGCATCAGGGGGAAGTATCTTAAATTCCTGTACTTTGTATTTACACAAATGAGAGTAGCATGATCTTCATAAATCCAAGTAGTCATCCATCATGCTTAACATAATTAAAAGGATAAAAGGAACTGGAACCTGGGCCATAATAACAGCTAGACAGGTTGCACGCAGAAGTGTTGATTTTCCACCCATGTTTGGTCCAGTCAGCAGCAAAGTATGAGGATGATGGGCATCTGTATTCTCACCAAGATTTATGTCATTGGGGACAGGCAAACTTCCATGCTCTCCAAGGGCAAATGGATGCCATAGCCCCTTCATTTTAAGCACAGGTCCTGCATAATCTTGACTCGTGCTTTTTGATGAAGACACTACCACAGGCCGACACATGGTTCCACATGACATGCTGGAAGTGACTGTAAAAGATCTAAGTACATCTATGCAATTGATGGCATGAACAACTTCAAACCATTCGGCAGCCTTCTCCATAAACACTTCTATGAGTGTAACAAGTATTTCAGCATCTGCATCTGTTACCTCATGATTCTGGCACCAAATACAAAAACCAGACATTTACATATTAGCAGAACATCCTACACTACAAATAATTTGCCTTAAAGAACATGAACGACTTCAGAATATAGCATCAATCAAAATCCCATTGTGTTACATCCACTGAGTCAGTTGACAGTTGCCAAATTCATACAGAAGAAACAAAACAGTTCAAATCATTTATGAAATCGAAATGTACGAAGAATAAAATACATGGAGAAAGCTCCTGTCCGTGGCAGTTGCTAACGAATAAGGAAAAATTATACCTGGTAATTGGGGAAGTCGCTTTCTATAGCTGCTTCAAACTGAGTAAGAAATTGATCAAGCCCACTGCTACCTGTCAGAACTGGAACTTTAAAAACTTTCGTAAAGGATGGCATTAGAGGTCCCTCGTTCTGTAGAAGCAATAATAAATTCAAACCAGTTCGAAGGCCTTTTACAAGTAACCCAAACAATTTCACCTGTAACGCACTTCAAATTCGTTAAAGAGCACTAAATAACAGATATACCTTACAGACTATGAATAGATCAGAAACATATAACGAAACAGAAGAAAGTTTGTTCATCTATTTACAAGTGAGGAGAGCCCATATTTATAGGCTCAAAGCATAAAAGAACTTACAACTGTGCCCCTTGTATTTACACTAGAGAAAAAGAAAAGAATAAGTTTCTAAAACAGACATTTAACTCATCACACATAATGGACTGAAAATCAAGGTAGCCAAAATTATAATAAAACCTTTCCAAAACATCAATAGATTTACTTTAAAACAACATAGAAAAACAGAAAGAGACATGTCATAAAGAAATGAGACCATAGAAGCAAGGGGCCAAGGAGTGACATTTGATCATAATAGACTAATGATGACTAAGCAAGGGGGCAAGGAGTGACAAATTGATCATAATAGAGTGAGTAATGATGACTAAGATAGTAGTGCACAAATGAAAGGGGAAAGAGGTATAGGCAATCATGTGAGCAACGAAGAGTCCTTCAGACTTTAGAGTAAGAAATGTTTTGCAAACAAAAAACTGCAGTAGAACTGACCCTCTGCTTCAGTACTTTCTGGCGAAACATTGGCAGTAGGAGAGGACCTGATGACTGAAGGGTAATCTTGATTCGGCCAAGCAATCGTTCCAGATCTGGTAGCTTCTGAAGATGTTCAATAATGATTGACACAATGTCAGGGCGTAATACTAGACCATCAACCACGTCTAGCCTGTTGTTTATCCCATCAACATCTTTTAAAGGATGGCAGATCCAACTCCTTAGAAGCCGCTTTCCAGACAAGGTCACACAACTATCTAGATATTTGTATAATGTACCTGAAGCTCAAGCAGATAAACTTTACGATTCCATACTGAGTTGCTCACAAAAATATGTAGAATATCCTGATCCTTATTAAAAAAGAGAAATGCTCGGACTTGCCTGACTGACCACCATTGGCATTATTACTGAATATCTCAAGGTTGACCAATGTCTGTCCGTCCATTTTGAGGCAGCCCCTATAAACTTGGTATGGACATATATCCCCGTTGTGTAGGACATCTTCTGACTGAAAGAAAAGTAGAACTGATTCATCGTTTTATACAAGCCATGTGAGTCCATTAGCAACTCTAAATGGCCAAAATATCAAGCATACCATCAATCTAGTGAGATGATTAATCAGTCCGCCAAGAGCACACAAGGTGGTTTCAGGATGATTCACTTTATTCAGTGCATGATCTAGTGAATTAGGTGACCTCTTAAAGTATCCATTCAAGCGAACTAAATCAGTAACTTCAGGGGATATTAAGTCAGTGAGCGATTGCACTGGAGTCAATTGTAGTGCTGTGGAACCTACAAGAGAAACAAAACCTGTAAACAAAATGCAATTGATTTATTTAAAAAAAAAAGAAAACTTCAACTTAACATTGTGACAAACATTTTGCACTTAATAATACAACAACAATAAAGTCTCATCCCACTAGGTGGGATCAACTAAATTGATCACATGACACCATTGTGCTCTATCGGAGACTAAATCTCTAAACAAATTAATAAATAGTTATAATGATAAAAGCATTTAGAGGCAATCATATGGAAAAACTCCATGGAAACATCTCAAAAGCTTTAATATTAGCAGGCCAAGGAGTGAATTATATTAATATCCCCAATGCAATATATGGATTGGCCTTAAGGTGGAGAGTGCCTACCTCAAAAGCTTGGCAAATCTATCATGTTTAATGTGTCCCTGTGTCATTGTGTGGTGCTTTGATAACTTGTAATTGTTATGAGTGTAGATTATGTGTCATGGTGTAAGAGTCATCCTTTCCCTTGTAATCTAATGTGTTTATGCAGTAATAGAAGTTATTTCCTCCCTCCCTCTGTTATTTCCCACTTTCTTTGTTGTTTATTTCTGGTTGCAGTCTTGTTATCATCTTGTTTAGGAGAGGGTCATAACACTATCTTAAAAGCTTAAGCCATTAAAAGTCAGCCTGCTAATAAATCATATTAAAATCTGGACCATTTAATACAAGTATTGACTTTGTAAGCTGTCCAAAAAGTACACATCTGAGTTTCACAGGTGGAAAGATTAGAACCGTTGATCAACTTAAAAGTTATGGCACAGCTAATTGCAACTAGGAATGGTGTATTCTCTTTAACATACCCAAGACACATTTTGTTATAAGAAATTTCAAGCATAGAAGATCAGTTTTCCAAGCAAACTTGCGTTATATATCACGTCAGGGAATGCAAAGAATTGAAATAACCCAGTCTAGAAATTCCATGTCTGTACAGCCAAGAATGCTTTGGATATCAGGTTACTGCATCTCATAACCATCAATAGCAAAGATCATGTCTCACCACTTAATGAGTATTTTTTAAGTGCTTTCTGAGCTTCTTTGGACAACCCTGCAACAAATCATGTTGTAACTATAAATCACGGTTTTATCAATTTTGGAGTCAAAGCTGGTTCAAGCCTCTTGAGGAAGGGGATAAAACTGTTCACCTCTTCTTTCGTATATAACTTCCTTTGGTGATACCTAAAATCAAACTCTCACAGAAAAATTAGCTATTTATACAAAATGAAAAACAGTCACTCAAACTAAGTAGCAAGAATAAGTACTGGAAGAACATACTTGCAACAATAAAGCCCCTAAAGCAGAACATGATGCATCATCATCAATCGAACCAACCCAAAACTTAAGTGCAGCACAATCAACAAAAGCAAAGCCATACACAACTGAACCATTATTCAGGTCACTCCCCTGCGAGAAAATCGGTGCAACAAAATGTGAGTAGCTTCCAAGATTCATAAGATAATTTTCCATGAGGGGACAATAATTTAGAAATAGGGAAAACTCAGAATGGAGCAAAAGTCAAATGTAAATATAGACTATAGAAAAAGAAAAAAAATAAAAAATCAAATTGTAACTTGATGGTTTGCCAAGTGGGGTGGGAGCCCCTCTTTTAAAAGCTGGCTATAAGATGGAGAATCAACCCATTTAAAATATCACATACTACTCAATTGGGAATTAGGCATCCCATCCTACATTTACCTCAGCATCCATCTATTCCCCCCCCCCCCAAATTGAAGGCAAAGTAATGGTATGTACATTCTAAGACACTTTGCTCACTAATTGATTGGCACCCAAATGGGATGAAGAAATCTCCCCCAAAAAGCTAGCTATTGAGGTGGGAGAACTGCCTGCTTAAAAATTCGATAGAGTATCTCATACAATATGTGACTTAAGCACCCCATACTATTGTAGTTTCCACTCTCCTTGAATGTTACAAATTTTTTTAAATGTCAGGAATCATTTCTAACATTAATCTGAAAGCATTTTATTTCTCTGAGTGAACACATACATTTCAAGCCAAGCTTCAATTCTGAAGATATAAATCAAAGGTGAACAAATCATTTTACCTAATTTCAATATATGTCATAATGTAAAAAATGAGCATTTAGGAGAAACAAAATGTATTGAAGTTGAAAAATGTCCATTAAACACATAAAAAAGAGAAATCAGCAGTGTGAACCTCTTTTATTGCAAGTAGATGAACAGCATCGGGACCAATATTGTTATCCACCAACGTTGATGGAGTGACAACCTGAACTAATTTTCTTGGAATAATCTGCAACAAAACGGAGAGTCATACCATGCAAAAGGAAATCCAAGTCCAAGCAGTCGCATAAGAAAACTTGATGAATCCAAAGCATCAAGGATACATAAATTCAGATCTGATTTCAACTCCGACAGTTTAAATAACTGGGACTAAAAACAACTTTCCAATCATAACAGCAAGTTCAACTTGCAACGTCGTATTTGAATAAACTCACATGAGAACTTCAGAACTTGAGATAAACAAACACAGACCTGAGATATTGATAGTGGAAAGAGAAATCAAAGAAAAGTAGGAGACACAGAATATCAAAGTATCATTGATCATGCCAAGTGGCGTTGGTGATATCAGGCTATATAGGTTAGACTGTCAAGGAATAAACAAACTAACCTCTTAATGGAAACAAAATTAATATTCTATTATTTATTATGCACCCTTCTCCATCCTAAGACATAATCTGCGTAGCCGTAATTATATGGTAAAAATATAAATGAAGCATCTTATTGAAGCAAAATCACCACAGGCAATTAGTTCGCAAAAAAATTGCATGAATATAATGAAGACAATTACATGCAAAGTAAAACTCACAGATTTAACGCCTTTGGCATTTGCTTCTTCAGATGTCTTCAATTGCTCCACTCTTCCAACCTTGTATCTTCACAATGAGGAAAGAAAAAAGTACAGTGAGTCTAAAACAAAAAAAAACTACGGAATTGACACCTAAAATGTATGTTAAGATTATATTTGTGTACACAATTTGAAGTTGGGAGAGATAACAAGTAGTATAAATAGAGTGATCCCATATGCATGCATTGAGTCCTTGTTAAACGTCCTAAGACAATTACATTAATTAATTGTATATAATTAATTGTATATGTATATGATACAGCTTTATATCATCCCGATGGCATTAAATAGCAGGAATAAACAATGATCTGGCAACAAAATTCCAACTCCATCCTCACCCGCGAGCTACCAATTTCTGAACAGCATCATCAATCCCACTTTCAGAGATACCAACCTGAAGAAACAATTACAAATCACTTGCTTTTTGAGATGGACAAATAACCAAAATACGGCCAAGGAAAAAAGAAACAATCATTGAGTCAGACCCACCTGCCGACATTTTCCTACACCACTTAATGTTATTTTCCAGTCAAGTTCCTTATGGCCAATTTCAGCATCCATTTCGTAAAGCTCATAAAATTTCCCCTGCAGATGACCATAAGTTTGTGGCACGATACAATTTCAAATAATAAATTAACAACACAAAAATAAATAAACAAACTAACTTAGTGGTAAAATAGGCTTTTGTATGCCGATATTCAAAGTACTGAATTGACTAACCACTTTGAAGAATAGCACAACATCCATGTAATTACATTTGACACTCCAATACTGTTTCTGAGATGCTGACATGTTTTTCAAAACTTCCGGAGGTATATAAAGGGTTGTCCTGTCATACAGAGGGTCATCAGGCTTCCTTTTATTAGCATCTCTAATACGAGAAGGATCCAGCCACTCAAACTTGCTAACCATATCTACTTCCTTATTCATCATGTTCAAGGATGTTAAATCCTCCAAAAATCGGACTCTTTTGCTAGAATCTAACAAGGAACTAAACTTGGAACCATCATCTCGACATCGCTTTGCACAGGAGGCATGAGGCTGCATCCCTGGGGTTTCTGGTCCAGGTATACCCCCATCATCTTCAACAGGGATGATGACTTCCTGATCACCCTTGTTGGAAATTGCAACATTATATTTTGTGATAGGTTGAAAAGCTACTTCTTGTTTGGCCTGGTCTATATGGTTTGTATTTGCGCATCTTCCAGATGCTGGCGATGTTTTATTCAACAAGTCAATGGACGACTGGCTCCTGCAAAAATTTTGACATGACATTGTTTTACCGGAAAACGAGTGTAATGTGATTCAAAAGTATAATAATCATCAATAACAATATATTGGGTAAAAGTTATAACTAATGCAGTTTATTATTGAGATTCCACCTGACGAATGTGAAAATGTGTATTTAACGAGGTTAAAAAAATGAAATTAAGTAAAAATATGTTTGAAACACCGTCACTGTGCTTAAATTTAATCTACGTTGCGATACCAGTTTATTGAAGTGTCCGAAACTCGTCAAAACGGACTTCTCTTGAATTCTGAACATCCAAAGAAAATGTCATTTCCATGATATCATCCTTGAAGACGGTAGTGCATTAACGTCTCCTTTCGGAGATCAATTAAGATGAAAATTATAGAACAAAACTTTTCAATCACACGATTACCATTTTTATTAAATGAATAGCAAACGGATGCTATTTGGCTTCAAGAGTTTTCAGAAACTTGTCTAAACATTTCTTCTTCCGTCGAGATAGTATGCATGGGCAACAAAAAAGAGAAAAAAAAACGGGACGATAAAGGAGGTTCAAATTCCATTTAACACTTCGATTTTTCCAATACCGTGAAAAAACTATCTAAGCTAAAAATACCTCCGAGTTGCTTTTCCGCCATCATCGTCTCTTGCAAATTTATGCATGATTCTCGAAAACGGAGTAGCGCCGTTGCTTTTCTCATTTGAAGAGAACGTGGACGGTAAAATCTGACGCGGCACCTTCTCTGGTGGTGTGTCAGTTCCCCTGACTTCAGCAGATGAATCATTTGCGGGCAGCAACGCCGGTTGATTGAAGGCAGTCAGAACACTGAGCTTCTCTTCCTTACTCCAAAATGTGGGAGCTCCATGGCTGCCGCCCAAGTGTTTGGTGTCGGAATCGGAGTTTGCCGATGAAGATTTTTGGAAGAATGAAAGTATAGACCTCTGGCGATTCATCTTTTCGATGAGCAAGAAAAGAACAGAGTGCCAGGCGACGGGTCCGATGAAGTTTTAAGTCGCAAAATTTTGGCGCCAAAAAATGATTTAGCGCGCTAAACCCAGTGAATGGAAAATCAGCGAGCGAGCTAGCTTCGCTCCGCTCTTTTTCTCCGGTTTCTGGTTTTCAGCTTCCAAAATTCAAATAAAAGTAAAACCCATAGTCGGTTCGTTTAATCAAATTAATATTAATTTTCAAAGTATTGCAAATTAATATCTTCCCAAAAACAGATATCCACTTAGTTGTTAATTAAAAGAAATAAAATCATGCGTATAAGCAAAATACATACTACCTTTTCAATGTTAGAATCCACTCATTCAGCTCATTTGTGTCTTGATTTATTTTTTGAGTTGTAATTCAATTGAATGATAATATAGTATAAAATATATCGAATAGAAAGAACACAAATATTATTGAAAGAATGTTTTCGAACCCACTTGGCATTTGTACCGTATAAAATTTTTTAAAGAATAAAAATATTACAAAAAATATATTATTTGTAGAAGAGTATTCGACATGAATTTATAAGATATAAAAATAATAAACAAATATGCTATTCATATATCATTGATGGTGCATCTCATTTGCAGCTTCATAAATTTTTATTATACAACACTTTTATGTATTTTGTTACATTCTTTGAATTTTTTTTCCAGCTTTTCCCTTGCACGCTTTAGGGCTTGTTTGGAAACCAAGTTTGAAACCTAGGTTTCACAGAATTCGAGGTAAAAATTAGGTTTTGAAAAGTGATTTATGTTTGGAAAGATATAGCTTTTACGGATTCCGAGGCAAAAAAGTGGGTAGGAAAGAGGAAAGTAAGAAAGAGAAAGAGAGAAAAGGTATAAAAAAGGAAAAAGTATGAAAGAGAAAACCTAGGTTTCAAACCTAGTTTTGTAAAATCTACTCCCAAACGAGCCCTTCAAGAAATTTAGATGCAAAAAAAAAAAGCATCCAATGTAACTTTTATATACACGCATGCATAACCGAGATGGGTGATCTCTTTGGCGAAGGAAAGAGGGAAAAGAAGCAAGTAATCAAAAGCTTCCACTTAACATTAAGACTTTATGCCACTTGTTTGGGAAGCACGTTGTGTCCCGTTGTATATAAGTTGAAACAAAACTCTTCTTACATACTTATCTTGATTTGTGTAAAACCATCCTCCTAACGGATTCTCAAACAAACATGCACGTTTGCCGAGTCCGAATTCACAGATGAAGAGATGGACCATGTATATTGATCTACAATGTAAATCATTCATAAAACAATATCTTAGTTTACAATAGGTGGTACCCATATGATTGCTGACAGGATGAGGAGGCGATGCACCTTCGAAGGGACCGTGTGAATGCCAGGAAAAGATGGAAGTCAATAGTCCAATCATCCAAGTGGATTGTCTCCTCAAACCTTAACGGTGCATAGTGGGTTAAATGGAATCTCAACAATGAAGCATGATGAGATTTTACGAAAAAAAATATATCCATTTGGCTGCATAAGTTAAAACACTTTTTTTTTCCAATATTGCACGTAAGCCAAAATAAAAGCATCTTGAAATTCGGAAAATCATCTTAGAACCTGTAACTCATTTCTCCCAAAGGTATTCCCAAACATACATTTAGGCAGCAAGATGCAAGAGGCTATGTAGAAAAAGGAGTGGGGCAAATTGCTGTGATTTTTATCACAAACAGTGGCACAACATATTGTTCCAAGTATTCCAAGAATTCTCACGAGATAAGATGTGGAGGAAAAACACTGTGCCTGTTTGGAAAGCCATTTTCCCAAACGGTGCACGTAAGCCGATACAAAACCATCTCGAAATCTGTAAAAACCATCTCGAAATTCATAAAAATTATTTTGAAATCTGTAAAACCATCTCGAAATTCCCAAAATGCCTCAAAATCTGCAAAATCCATTTTTCCAACGGAGTTCCCAAACAAACACACTCACATTTCCCTCTTGCTAACTTTAATGTATAGCCTTTATTCTTTAGCTTTCTTATACTGTTACGGTTGACTGGTATTATTTTACTTATCACAGCTCCAATATATGATGTAGAGAAACTAAGCAATTTTGAAACTGCTTCACAAATTTGACGACTGTCATATTCAAAAAAATCGTACTTTATTTATCTAAGCATATGAATACTTGACGTTCTTTCTTCTTTCTCTGTCCCTCAGTTATATTTTGGATAATGGATTTCCTTTTCTACAGTTCACTTGTATGGTAGGAGATTTAGTAATTGTTATTTTACTGTCAGGTATGTGTTAGTTGTACATTTATTTGTAACCTGTTTAAGAGAGATTGAATTGGTTGAGACATGGGTACGGATTAACCAAAACTCATCAAACTTTAAATGTGCTGAATGCGAGCTGCAACACGAGCTGCCAACTTGCTTGTCGCTCACCTTTAGTGTATGGGATGTACTTTTGTTGGAGTAAGGGTTATTAGGAAGTGAAATTTCTTTTTGATTGCATTGAAATTATAAACTTATTAACATGGGATGTGATAATGATCATCTCTCTCGAGATACTTTTGTAGAGGCCAGACTCCTAATCCATAAAAAAATAGCAAATTACTACTGATCATGTTCATATAATGATCAACTGTATGGCGAGCCATTTTATAAGGTTTGCTCATAACATGATGGATGATTTTAGGCTTATTTGGCATAGTGTTTCCAAAAATCAAATACCCGTTCAACAGTGTTTTTACGCAAAATGAGATGATATTCTTCACACATTTACTTTAACTTACGTAAAAATACTTTGCTACTGAATTTTCAAACGGGCACTTTTACATCTTTAACCACTTGACTCCTAAGTGATAAGGGAGGATGGGCCTAGCCGTCCTTTACATGTAATGCTCTTGCAAGTGCGATCATGTACCTACCAAAAAAAAACAAGAAGGAACCATCACTCGTGCGTCCAACTCAATAAAAAATTGGAAACTTTCACTAAAGGGAAGGTTTAATTCTGGAGAATGCCATTTTGTTGTGTTTTAATCGTGACGTTAAGGAAACATTTCCATAACTAAGTGAAAGTGATCTCTCATGGGGTTAATTCCCATGTGGTTAATGCCCTTTAGCCAAGGGGAGGTGAAACTGTGAAAGCATGTGTACTCTCATATCTAATTCGTAAAATGTGGAATCATGAGTTAAGTATCCTGCCTTTAGAGTTGAAAATTCGTATGGCCCTCTTTATACCTGCTAACATAAAATGACTTGATTTTTTATGTTGGACACTTGAATTGGTTGACTTGGGCCAGCTTGTGGACTTTTGGCCCATTTAAAAAAAGTAATTTTTTATTTTTCAAATTAAAGTAGTAAACTTTCTAATTTTAGACACCAATAATATTAAAATTAAATCAAAAGAAATAAATTTAAGATGGCAATATATTTTGAACCAAAATTTCAACAATTGAACATGAAAAATATTTTTAGTATTAGTCACATGATTTATAATCAGAAGTAAGAGGATATTTAAATATTATTAATGCAAGAAACAAAATGAAATAATAAAGTTTTATATTCATTATCAAATATTATGCTCAACAACTGAGTTTGTTGGTCACAGGCCGGCTCACGGGTCACACAATGTTTAACGTAGTTTATACGTGGAAAACAATATCCAAGTTTGATACTGAAATTGAAAAGAATACGAATTCAAAGAGTGAAATATGTATGTGTATCTTTGTATAGCACACACAATAATTGAAAACAAAAATTTAATTTGAAAGGGTTTCTTTTAAAACTTGATGGAAAGTTGTTATAAAATAATGTATTAGATAAACAATAAGAAAAATCATGTTTCAACAAAAAAAATTCTGTTCACATTTTTAGATTTTTATGAGACATATGATTGATGAGAAAATAATTTTAAAAATAAATATTTACTTTAAAAGATTTGTTTTTGAAAATTAAAAGCAAATATGGAAAACAGAGAATGTCTAAAACAAAAAAAAATGAGACACTTTTATGTCTGATGAGACGGATGGCCCTTTTATGTCTGACTTTTTTTTAACACTAAATCATAGCTCCGTTTGGTAAGCTCGTTGGTACAACGGGTGCACTTACCGAGACACTTTTCTTCTCACATAAACTACCTCGGAATCTGTGTCCGTTTTCCCAACGGGCTATCCAAACGGAGCCTTAATATCTCCAAACCTCAACTTAACGGAGCATTTCCCATGGGTTGGAGGATTCGGTTTCGGTGCTTCTTGAGAAGCACCGCGTCCCCATCGTATATATATATTTATATTATTAATAATTACTATAATTATAATAATTAATATATTTAAAATATATTTATATAATATATTTATATATTTAATATTTTAAATTTATTCTATTTTATTTATTTTTTTATTTATGAATTATTGAATTTTTAAATATTTTTATAATAATTAAAAAAATTCTAGTCTCTCCATTCTGCAAGCAGATATTAAAAAAATACTTGAGATACAATTCTATAGTGATTAATCATACA
>JANTPZ010128142.1:0-10290 GCA_025593235.1 Vachellia pachyceras
ACTTTGACTTTGACTTTTCCTTTGTCAAATGACCAAAATGCCCTTCAACTTTCTCATAATTACCATTTTGCCCTTACTTTCTCTACTTTTTCCAAAATTACTATTTTGCCCTTACCTTTGATACTGAAAGACCTTTATGCCCTTGGTCTTTTATTAAATGACATATGGGTCCCTTCCTATAAGGTTTCCCACCCTCATTTTGCTTTTAGTGCAAATATACTAAATTTTGGAATTCACACGGAACTCCGTGCCTGAACTTTCGGCCCTTAATCTTTCTTTCTTTTTGAGCCATCTATTTCTCGTCTCTAATTCATCATCTTAATCCTCATATTAGCCTTTATTTCATTTAGCATGAAAATTATGGATATTACAAGAAGTGTTTTGGGATCAAGAATATGTTGTTATACATGATGAAAGTTTGAAAAATCATGTTTTGGCACTTGTGTGTATGATTTCAGCCTGACCTGGAACTTGGAGAAGGAATGTTGTTTTGATGATTTTGATGCTTCCAATGGGTTTAAAATGAGTTTTTGTGTAGGGTAAAAGTGACCCCAAGTCTATGGAAGCATTAGAAAATCATAGAGACAAGTTTGATGTCCTAAGGCTTATGTAATTCAAGAGATAGTTTAAGAGAGGTTTACGATAATTTTTGTCTTGGTAATGGCATATGTTTAATGGCCATTATGTTGAAATTTTTGCAGGCTAAAGTTTGGTGCAAGAGAGTGATTCCTAAAATGAACAAGAGAGCATTCAAGTTAAGAGGAAATTAAAGACACAATGTAGCAATACCTTATAACCCTAAGCTTAATTGCTTTGAAAATGTGTATGAATTATGCATGACTTGTGTTGAAAATTTGTGATGATTGAAAGTGTAAATATGTGCTTTTGTATACTATGGCCATACGCATTTCATTGTTACATGTTGCACTTCTATGCATTCACACTTATATTGAAAGTTGTCATGCAATTTTATAATGTGTGTTAGAAAGTTTTGCTACTGGGATTTCCAAAAATCTCACCCTCCCACACTAACCATTTTTAGGTGGAAGCACTCTCAAGGGTAAGGAGAAAGTTGTTGATTCATGAAGCAAAGTTTAATGTTCAATGTTGTGGACTTCATTATAATCTTTATGTTTGAAGTTGTAATGTAATATGTAATATGACTTAGGTATATATCATGGACTTATGATAACTAGTATATGCTTTAAGAATGTCTAATTACATGGATTAATGTGGTTATGAAAGGTTTAGAAATTAAAATGATAGGTTATGAAGTTAAGAAGGGTAAATTTTGGCCAAGTGTTGGAAGTAAAGTTGGTCATTTACCCTACTTTGCCCTATCGGGAAATAAGGTAAATAAACTCCAAATGAGCTGAACTTTTACAAAAAAATATTTCACATTGCAAGGTTTCTAATGAGCCAAATATCACTGGAATTGCAATTCTATACAGAAAGTTATGACTGTTCAAAGTTGACGAAAAATCACAGAAAATCCTGGGAAAATGAAAAATTACCATATGAACAGTACCTTTTCACAAAAGAATCTGTACCAATTAGAGTAGTTCCTGTTCAAATGAGTATCTTTTCCTCATAAAGGAATTTGTAAGCTTCAAATAGGAGTTGGAACCACTTGAGTTCAATTTTTCTAGAATTAGTTATGAATTTTCAAAGTTGGCCGAAAAACTGTGAATAGTAACTTCCTTAAAAATGAAAGTTTTCATTTCGGTCCCTTTTCACAATGGACGAAGTTTAAGGCTATTAATTAGTCCCAGTGGATGTTTCCATTCAATTCTAACATCGTTAAATGTCTAATACTTGCAACTCTAATTTGGTTCTAAAAAACATGCGGCATTTTTATGTTCAAATGTATGAATATTTTTAAAAAATTGATTGACGTTTTCCTCAATAAAAATTGAGCCATTGTGGATGTTTTCATTCAATTGGAAGAGAGTTAAATGTTTAATTCCTGTGACCCTATTCTTGTTCTAAAAAAAGATGTGGCATTTTTATGTCAAAATACACCAATTTTTTAAGAAAAACTTGATTTTTGTTCTCCTAAAAAAACTGAGTCAATGTCAAAATTTCGATTCAGTTCTAAGGGCGTTAAATGTTTGATTCATGCAACCCAAATATGGCTTTAAAATATATGTGTCATTTTTATGTTGAAAGAGATGAATATTTTTTAAACAAGACATGATTTTTGTCATCCTCAATAAAAACAGAGTCATAGTGGATGTTTCCATTCAATTTTAGCATCGCCAAATGTTTTATACCTGCAACCCTAATCTGGTTCTAAGAAACATGCGGCATTTTTATGTTCAAGTGTATGAATATTTTTAAAAAATTGATTTACGTTTTCCTCAATAAAAATTGAGCCACTGTGAATGTTTCCATTCAATTGTAAGAGAGTTAAATGTTTAATTCCTGTAACCCTATTCTTGTAGTAAAAAAAGATGTGGCATTTTATGTCAAAACATACCAATTTTTTTAAGAAAAATTTCATTTTTGTTCTCCTAAAAAACTGAGTCAAAGTCGAAGTTTGATTCAATTCTAAGGGTGTCAAATGTTTGATTCCTATAACCCACATCTGGTTTAATAAAAGATGTGGCATTTTTATGTTGGAAGAGATGAATATTTTTAAACAAAACATGGTTTATGTCATCCGCAATAAAAACAGAGTCACAGGGGATGTTTCCATTAATTCTAATAAATTTAAATGTTTAATACCTGCAACCCTAATATGGTTTTAAAAAACATGTGGCATTTTTATTTTCGAATGTATGAAAATTTTTAAAAAATTGATTTACGTTTTCTTCAATAAAAACTGAGTCATATGGATGTTTCCATTCAATTGGAAGAGAGTTAAATGTTTAATTCTTGTAACCCTATTCTTGTTCTAAAAAAAGATGTGGCATTTTTATGTCAAAATAGACCAATTTTTTTAAGAAAAACTTAATTTTTGTTCTCCTAAAAAAAACTGAGTTAAAGTGTAAGTTTCGATTAAATTCTAAGGGCGTTAAATGTTTGATTCATGCAACCCTAATATGGCTTTAAAATATATGTGCCATTTTTATGTTGAAAGGGATGAATATTTTTTAAACAAGACATGATTTTTCTCATCCTCAATAAAAACATAGCCGTAGTGGATGTTTCCATTTAATTCTAACATCGTCAAATGTTTAATACCTGGAACCCTAATCTGGTTCTAAGAAACATGCAGCATTTTCATGTTCAAATGTATGAATATTTTTAAAAAATTGATTACGTTTTCCTCACTAAAAACTAAGTCATGTGGATGTTTCCATTCAATTGGAAGTGAGTTAAATGTTTAATTCATGTAACCCTATTCTTGTTCTAAAAAAGGATGTGGCATTTTTATGTCAAAACAAGCCAATTTTTTTAAGAAAAACTTGATTTTTGTTCTCCTAAAAAAACTGAGTCGAAGTTGAAGTTTCGATTCAATTCTAATGGCGTTAAATGTTTGATTCCTGCAACCCTAATCTAGTTTTATAAAAGATGTGGCATTTTTATGTTGAAAGAGATGAATATTTTTAAACAAAACATGGGTTATGTTCCGCAATAAAAACAGTCACAGTTAATGCTTCCATTCAACTCTAACATCGTTAAATGTTTAATACCTGCAACCCTAATCTTGTTCTAAAAAACATGTGGCTCTTTTATGTTTAAATGTATGAATATTTTTTAAAAATTGATTTATGTTTTCCACCATAAAAAATGAGTCACTGTGGATGTTGCCATTCAATTGTAAGAGAGTTAAATGTTTAATTTCTGTAACCCAATTCTTGTTCTAAAAAAAGATGAGGCATTTTTATTTCAAAACAGATCAATTTTTTAAGGAACACTTGATTTTTTTTAATAAAAAAACGGAGTCAAAGTAGATATTTCGATTCAGTTCTTATGGTGTTAAATGTTTGATTACTGCATCCCAAATATGGCTTTAAAAAATATATGGCCTTTTTGTGTTGAAACAGATGAATGTTTTTTAAACAAAACATGATTTTGTTCATCCTCAATAAAATAGAGTCCCAGTGGATGTTTCCATTCAATTCTAACATCATTAAATGTCTAATACTTGCAACCCTAATCTGGTTTTAAAAAACATGCGGCATTTTCATGTTCAAATGTATGAATATTTTTATAAAATTGATTTACGTTTTCCTCAATAAAAACTGAGTCATTTGGATGTTTCCATTCAATTGGAAGAGAGTTAAATGTTTAATTCCTGTGACCCTATTCTTGTTCTAAAAAAAGATGTGGCATTTTTTTTTTTCAAAAAAGACCAATTTTTTTAAGAAAAGCTTGATTTTTGTTCTCCTAAAACAACTGAGTCAAAGTTGAAGTTTCCATTCAATTCAAAGGGTGTTAAATGTTTGATTCATGCAACCCTAATGTGGCTTTAAAATATATGTGTCATTTTTATGTTGAAAGAGATGAATATTTTTTAAACAAGACATGATTTTTGTCATACTCAATAAAAACAGAGTCGCAGTGGATGTTTCCATTCAATTCTAACATCGTTAAATGTTTAATACCTGGAACTCTAATCTGGTTCTAAAAAACATGCGGCATTTTCATGTTCAAATGTATAAATATTTTTAAAAAATTTATTTATGTTTTCCTCAATAAAAAACTAAGTCATGTGGTTGTTTCCATTCAATTGCAAGAGAGTTAAATATTTCATTCCTATGACCCTATTCTTGTTCTAAAAAAAGATGTGACATTATTTTGTCAAAACAGAACAAATTTTTTAAGAAAAACTTGATTTTTGTTCTCCTAAAAAAACTTAGTCAAAGTCGAAGTTTCGATCCAGTTCTAAGGGCGTTAAATGTTTGATTCATGCAACCCTATTATGGCTTTAAAATATGTGTGTCATTTTTATGTTGAAAGAGATGAATATATTTTAAACAAGACATGATTTTCATCGTCCTCAAGAAAACAGAGTCATAGTGGATGTTTCCATTCAATTCTAACGTCATTAAATGTTTAATACCAGCAACCCTAATCTGGTTCTAAAAAACATGCAGCATTTTCATGTTCAAATGTATGAATATTTTTAGAAAATTGATTTACGTTTTCCTCAATAAAAACTGAGTCCTTTGGATGTTTCCATTCAATTGGAAGAAAGTTAAATGTTTAATTCCTGTGACCCTATTCTTGTTCTAAAAAAAGATGTGGCATTTTTTAAAAAAAAAAGACCAATTTTTTTAAGAAAAGCTTGATTTTTGTTCTCCTAAAAAAACTGAGTCAAAGTTGAAGTTTTGATTCAATTCAAAGGGCGTTAAATGTTTAGTTCATGCAACCCGAATGTGGCTTTAAAATATATGTGTCATTTTTATGTTGAAAGAGATGAATATTTTTTAAACGACACATGATTTTTGTCATCCTCAATAAAAACAGAGTCGTAGTGGATGTTTCCATTCAATTCTAACATCATTAAATGTTTAATACCTGGAACTCTAATCTGGTTCTAAAAAACATGCGGCATTTTCATGTTCAAATGTATAAATATTTTTAAAAAATTTATTTATGTTTTCCTCAATAAAAACTGAGTCATGTGGTTGTTTCCATTCAATTGGAAGAGAGTTAAATGTTTCATACCTATGACCCTATTCTTGTTCTAAAAAAATATGTGACATTTTTTTGTCAAAACAGAACAAATTTTTTAAGAAAAACTTGATTTTTGTTCTCCTAAAAAAACTGAGTCAAAGTCAAAGTTTCGATTCAGTTCTAAGGGCGTTAAATGTTTGATTCATGCAACCCTAGTATGGCTTTAAAATATGTTTATCATTTTTATGTTGAAAGAGATGAATATATTTTAAACAAGACATGATTTTTGTCGTCCTCAAGAAAAATAGAGTCATAGTGGATGTTTCCATTCAATTCTAACGTCATTAAATGTTTAATACCAGCAACCCTAATCTGGTTCTAAAAAACATGCAGCATTTTCATGTTCAAATGTATGAATATTTTTAAAAAATTGATTGATGTTTTCCCCAATAAAAATTGAGTCATGTGGATGTTTCCATTGAATTGGAAGTGAATTAAATGTTTAATTCCTATCACCCTATTCTTGTTCAAAAAAAAGATGTGGCATTTTTATGTCAAAACAGACCTATTTTTTTAGGAAAAACTTTATTTTTGTTCTCCTAAAAAAACTGAGTCAAAGTCGAAGTTTCGATTCAATTCTAAGGGTGTTAAATGTTTGATTCATGCAACCCTAATATTGCTTTAAAATATGTGTCATTTTTTTGTTGAAAGAGATGAATATTTTTTAAACAATACATGATTTTTGTCATCCTCAATAAAAACAGAGTCACAGTGGATGTTTCTATTCAATTCGAAGATCGTTAAATGTTTAATACCTGGAACCCTAATCTTGTTCTAAAAAATGTGCAGCATTTTCATGTTCAAATGTATGAATATTTTAAAAAAATTTCTTAAGTTTTCCTTAATAAAACTGAGTCATGTGATTGTTTCCATTCAATTGGAAGAGAGTTAAATGTTTAATTCCTGTTACCCTATTCTTGTTCTAAAATAACAAATAGCATTTTTTTGTCAAAACAGACCAATTTTTTTAAGAAAACCTTGATTTCTGTTCTCCTAAAAAAACTGAGTCAAAGTCGAAGTTTCGATTCTATTCTAATGGCGTTAAAAGTTTGATTCATGCAACCCTAATATGGCTTTAAAATATGTGTGTCATTTTTACATTGAAAGAGATGAATATTTTTTAAACAAGACATGATTTTTGTCATCCTCAAGAAAAATAGAGTTACAGTGGATGTTTCCATTCAGTTCTAACGTCATTAAATGTTTAATACCAGCAACCCTAATCTAGTTCTAAAAAACATGCGGCATTTTCATGTTTAAATGTATGAATATTTTTAAAAAATTGATTGGCGTTTTCCTCAATAAAAATTGAGTCATGTAGGTGTTTCGATTCAATTGGAAGTGAGTTAAATGTTTAATTCCTGTAACCCTATTCTTGTTCTAAAAAAAGATGTGGCATTTTTATGTCAAAACATACCTATTTTTTTAGGAAAAACTTGATTTTTGTTCTCCTAAAAAAACTGAGTCAAAGTCGAAGTTTCGATTAAATTCTAAGGGCATTAAATGTTTCATTCTTGCAACCCTAATATGGCTTTAGAAAAATATGCGGCATTTTTATGTTGAAAGAGGTGAATATTTTTTAAATAAGACATGATTTTTGTCATCCTCAATAAAAACAGACTCATAGTGGATGTTTCCATTCAATTCTAATATCGTTAATTGTTTAATACCTGCAACCCTAATCTGGTTTTAAAAAAACACGTGGCATTTTTATGTTCGAATGTATGAATATTTTTTAAAAAAATTGATTTATGCTTTCCTCAATAAAAACTGAGTCACTGTTGATGTTTCCTTTCAATTGTGAGAGAGTTAAATGTTTAATTCCACTAACCCAATTCTTGTTCTAAAAAAAGATGTGGCATTTTTATGTCAAAATATACCAATTTTTTTAATGTAAAAGTCCAAGATCACAGAAAGAGAAAAACACTGTTCTCACAGACAGGTTGCATGATTCAGGCCTTCATCATCTACACTGACAGAAGCATTTATTACAGCATTAATGGCTTTGTTAATGAGAGTAACGAACATTAAACTCTATCTAATGGTAACTTCATTTCTCTCATCTATAAAAGCCCCAAGCATTCATTACAGAGACAATGATTTTCCTTACGAGCATTAAAGTCATTCATCTGTCTCACTGTGATTTATTAAATTCTCATACTGAACTTTATTGAGTGCTATTTACTCTTTAAGAGAGTTTCTTTAAGCAATATCTTCTGAAAATCTGTGAGTTAATTCAAGGTTGGGACCTTGAACTTATTGGTTGTAATTTGGTCAGAAAGCAAAAACAGAGTGTGAGACTCTTTCATTACGTATTGTAAGGGGGAGTGTGAATCTTCATTGTAAAGGCTGGTGTGCCTGATTTATTGGTGATTAGTGGATTACAAAGCTCAGAGGTGCTCTCAGGACTGGACGTAGGTCAAAAGGATCGAACCAGGATAAATCCCCTTTTTCATCTTTCCTTTTATCTCTCGGTGACATTGCCATCTTTTTTATTTTAATTTCAAAATTTTTAATCTGACCAATTCACCCCCTCTTGGTCTTATCCTACACTAACGTTTGGTATCAGAGCATGTCTCTTGTATAAAGAACTTAACAATTTCAAGGGAGATCCATGGCAGGATTTGGCGAGCACATTCTCACAGATGGAGTACCCATCACTAGACCTCCTGCTTTCATAAGTCAAAAATTTTCCTTTTGGAAAATAAAGTTTCAAAACTTTATACTAGCTACTGATATTGATCTTTGGGATGTATTTGAACAGGGAAATTATGTACCCATGAAGGTGGAAGATGGACTAACTCCTAAAACTCGTCCTGAGTTTTATAGTGAAGATCTTAGGAGAGTTCATCTCAATAGAAAAGTTGTACTCATGTTGCAGGCAGCACTTAATGAGGATGACTTCTTCAAAGCTTGCACACTACCTTTAGCAAAATACATATAGGATGCACTGGAAATTGCATATGAAGGTACTGAAGTAGTGAAGGAGAGTAGAGTCAACATGCTAACAACTGAGTATGATTTACTCAATATGAGAGAAGAAGAAACCATTGCTGAATTTCAAATGCGTCATATACACCTCATCAACAAGTTAGCTGCTATTGGAAAAACATATGATCAACGCTCTCAAGTAAGAAAGATTTTAAATGTTGTGTCCAGCAAATGGGAAACCAATGTCACAGCCATAGAAGAATCCCATGGTGAATCAATGACTTCAGTTGCAGCCCTCTTCAGAAGCTTGCTAAGTATGAGAGCAAACAAACATTCAAGAAGGAACTGTCAACCATTGAGGAGAAAAAGAAGAAGGGTCTGGCGCCCAAAACTATAAAAGAAAAGAGAAAGAGTCAGAAACTGAAGACGAAGAAGGAGATGTAGAAGATGAGGAACTTGCGATGGTTGTAAGAAAGTTTAGAAGAATGTATCGTAAGGATTAACGATATAAAAGGCCATTCAAAGCAAGATCAAGCAAAGTCATATGTTATGAATGCAACAAACCTGGTCACTTCCGTGCAGATTGCCCACAGCTGGCAAATCAAAACAAAGAAAAGGAAAAGGATAAAAAGAAATTCAAATCTTTCAAAAAGAAGAAAGCATATGTGTTAGGAATCTAGGGAGACAGTTCAGATGAAGAAGAAAGTGAAGCTGAAGAAGAAGCCAATCTCTGTTTAGTAGCTCAAGAAGAAGAATCAGAAACAGAGCAGGTATATACTGAACCTAGCTATGATGAATTGTGAGGTGAATATAATAGCATACATATAGAGTTATTAAAATTTGCTAAGGAATTATCTTTTCTAAGAAAGAAGGTAAAAGAATTAGAAAAACCAGCTGATAAATCTGTTATTAATCTTGAATGCTCTAGATGCCATGAATTAAAAAACTGAGAATGAACGTCTATCCAAAGCCCTTGAAAAGTTTACTCGTGGTAGTGATATGCTTCATGTCATTTTAAAAAACCAAAGAGTTACAAATGATCGAAGTGATATTGGATATCATCCTCAAAATGATTTCAAAAAGGGGAACAAAAGGAAAGATAACATGAGTTATTTGAAATACTTTCAAAAAGCTGTGTATTCATCTGAACCTCATGCCTTCTGCACCTTCTGTAACAGAAAAGGGTATAAAACTTCATCATGTTATTTCAAAAGAAACAAAATATTAGGTACATATAAATGGGTACCAAAAGGAACTTATGTTCCAAAGGCACCAAACACTAACACAAGAGGACCTGGTGTGAACCCAATAGGGAAAGATCCCAAGAACCCACAGCCAATCCGAATATACGCACCCCAAGAACGCTAAACAAAGGTTGACGATCCACTTGAACCCTTGAGCACGGAAGAATAAGGACCCGAAGTGTTGGAAGACGCCACAAGGTTGATCAAGCCTTGATAAGTCGTTAGTTCAATAAAAAACCTAGAGAGAATCCTCCTTCAAGAAGCAACTTGCACAATGCAAAGTTTATAATAATCTCCAATCTAAATTGTCTCCTCCAGAATGTGCTTTACAATGTATTTATAAAGGTTACATTCTGAAATTCTAAAGGATAAAATGCAACCTAAAATCCAGGAAGATAAAATTCAAATTTCAAAACAGTATCTATCCTAAAATCTAGATAGATATTATCCTAAAATCTAGCTAATTTGAAATTCAAATTAAAAATTT
>JANTPZ010128142.1:10310-22861 GCA_025593235.1 Vachellia pachyceras
TGCAAATATTAAAGTCTAATTAAAATGGACACTCTCAAGAAAAAAGGAAAGTCAATTGTTACCAATTTGCAGTGAATGCAAAGAAGGAAACTCTTAAGAAAAGGAAACTAGAAAGCTACCTAATTTGCAGTGATTGCAAATAAGGAAATTCTTAAAACAGGAAACTCCAAAAGTTAAATATGCCAACTTGATGCGAACCCAATAGGAAAAGATCCCAAGAACCCACATCCAATACGAATATACACACCCCAAGAACGCTAAACAAAGGTTGACGATCCACTTGAACCCTTGAGCACGGAAGAATAAGGACCCGAAGTGTTGGAAGACGCCACAAGGTTGATCAAGCCTTGATAAGTCGTTAGTTCAATAAAGAACCCTAGAGAGAATCCTCCCTCAAGAAGCAACTTGCACAATGCAAAGTTTATAATAATCTCCAATATAAATTGTCTGCTTCAGAATGTGCTTTACAATGTATTTATAAAGGTTACATTCTGAAATTCTAAAGGATAAAATGCAACCTAAAATCCAGGAAGATAAAATTCAAATTTCAAAACAGTATCTATCCTAAAATCTAGATAGATATTATCCTAAAATCTAGCTAATTTGAAATTCAAATTAAAAATTTTCGCATAAATTAAATAAGCAATAACTAATCAGAATTTTAGGCCCAAAATGTGATTATTTAGGCCAGAATGAGTCCTCTTAAATATAGCCCATGGTCCAAGCCCTTTCATTTGAAGCCTCCAAGCCCAAAATAGGATCTGCAAGTCCATTTTCAGCCCAAATCAAGTTAATGACGTCCTTGGAGTCTTCATCCTCTTTTGTTGATCCAAATGCCATTTGTTTTTGGAGAACATCTTGCACAAGCCCATTTAATGATTCCTTAATTCTCTTGGCTCTTGCTCTTGTGATTGGTCCACTTGGAATTTGTAGAGGCTCTTTTGAATTTGATAAATCAGCTTGCTGGATCGCATCACACCTCCCCATCCATTCATCTTCCATTTTCCTTCATTTGTCCACTGTTTTCCACTGTTCCAAACCGATTAAACAATTCCCATCACCTTCTTCTCCATATTTCCATCTCCATTTTTATTCCTCTCATGGCAAATAGTGTTTTGAGCGGTACCTACATTTTTTGATCAATGAGAGGCTAAATCCATAACCTCTTGGTAGAAGATGAAGCTTGAGCTCATTGATGAATTAGGGAGTTTCTGTAGTTTAATTCTATGTTTGAACACTTGCTGTTATGCAAACCTTGATTATATATTTTTAATTTTGTGATTAGATTGGATGTTGTTTTATGTTGGATTATATATATTTCATTTGTGATTTCTTGTGTTCATTTAATTTTCAATGATTGTTGATGGTTATTTTGTTCATTTTGTTTCTGTGGTTGTGATTGCAATCCATTGAGAGCATTAGCATCATACATTCAATTGCACTATAAGTGATTTTAAACAATGTTTTAAGAGGTGTTAATTAACTTGGACCAAAGTAACTTTTCTAATTAAAGACATTGGATCTAAGTGATTGCTTGGAGTTTTCATTCAGACTTAGAGAGAGTTTTAAATACCACATCAATTTAAGAGCAATGATAGCTAAGTTTCTATTATTAAGAGCCTATCTCATTACATATCCCTTTTAATCCAAAGCATTCCTTCAATATTTCAAAAGACCAAAAAGAGTTACTCTTTATAATTTTCCTATTACTACACCACAACCTTTACAAATTAAATCCCCCCTTTATATCCAAATCAAAATGTTTTTAATTACCAATTTAGACTAAGTTTACCAATGAACCGCTCCTCGAGGAGAACGATAGGTTGTACCCTAAACTACATTATTTAATGTAATCGTATCTTGAATCAACCGGAAAGCAACTATCCGATCCATCAAACACCTAGCACAATTAACTTTTCAAATGTGTAAATTTAGGAATAATCAATTAATAAGAGTGCAAATTTAGTAATACAGTTAACCCTCCCTAATGTCCATCTACTATTTGGCATATTTTACTTTTTTCTAAGGTCTAGGGTTTTGTTATTAGATCATTTAGGCAGTCAAAACTATTATTTTTTGCTTAACTTCCTTCATGAAAGTTGTTTTAAATAATTTTATCTTTCCAATTGTAATCAAAACTACCTTTTGCTTAATCATTTTAGAATAAAAGAAATAAAATAAAGTTAAGAAAAAACAAGTAGTTTTTATTACAATTGTAAAGATTAAAAAGGAGTAGTTTTTGTTACTTAAATAATCCAATAAAGAAGCCATACACCCTACAAATAGCAAAATATGCAAGCTAGTTAATGGACATCGGAAGCGTTAACAACGTTAATTTGCACTCTTATCAATTGATTATTGCTAAATTTACACCCTCAAAAAGTTAATTGTATTGAGTACTCCTGACTAATAACTTGGTTGCTAAATTTGCATATTTACCCTTAATAGATTATGAACATATGGACTAATGCTTGTAGTTAGAAAAATCAATAAGACTCAATAAATAGAAAAATGGTTAAGGTGTAAAACTACTTATATACTTTTTTCCTAATGTACTTTAATTGGGTGCAAAAATTGTTGGGATTAGAACATACACGCAACAGAATTTAAAATTTTTCTAATCCCTGTATAGATCTGTCAAAGGCATTTAGATCGAGGAGATAGCAATACCTTTTGCGTTGGGAATTCGAAATGTTCCTTGTATTTGAATCTCTTCAAGTTCCACGACCTTCTGCGTTCTTGGTTTCGATCACAAGGAGCCGAAGTTCCTAACTGTCTCCCTCTACCGGTATCCATGCAAATAATCTCAACAATCGCATCGTGCTAGCGCTTCTCACGACTCACTCTCTCTAGGGTTTTGTGGCTCACAATCAAATTCGAATTTTTCATACCTTTCTTACTCATTAGTCCTCAAATTTATACAATTCATGGAGAGCATCATGATTAATCTTTATTAACCTTGAAATCCAAAATTCAAAGATATTCAAAATGAAACTTTGATAATCTTGAAATATAAATATCAAAAGGGATATTCAAGATCAATATTTATTAATCTTGAAATATGAATTTCATGAAGGATTTTCAAGATTAACCTTTATTAATCTTAAAATTCGAAATTTGAAATTCAAAACATAAAATTTAAATTTTGTAGTTCTAATTTGATTAATCTGATTTGATCAAATCATATCTACAAAATTAATCCAAATAATGAGCCAACGGATTTAATTTATCTTTATAAATTAAATCTTAATATTACTGTTAATTATTTAATTTATCAAATAAATTAAATGTTGAAATTATCATACTATATTGCTGTCATTTTGAATTTATATATATACATATATAAAATTCGAGTAAACACTAGAATTAAAGCTCATGTTGGATTGTTCTTCCTTGCGACCGTGTAGGCCCATGTGAAGCTGGCAGTGGGTTAAACTCAGTACTAGCCCACAAGTCACAAGTGGCCTCTAGCAAAACATTGTGACTACTCAAATCACATGATATCTTGGTCGCACAATGCAACTTTTCATGTAGCCACATCATGTCCCTTTTGTCACATGATATCTTGGTCAAAGATAAGGCATGGATGATGTCATCCTCCTATTCCTAACCATTACTTTCTCGATCCCTATAGTCTGATCTTATTAAACAAAAATCATTTTCGTTACAGTATGGACATACATTTATCAGACTGACTCATCGAAGGGCCCATCAATATCTCTCAACTAATGCGAGGGACAAATCTCATCTTGATCATTCACATTCCTCCACATGAAAGATCCCTAAACTCGACTATAGCCTTTATCATCACTTGGTCAAAGGTGGCTTAGTGACTCTCATGTAGGAATCCATGATGATCTCAGGTCAACGGATATTGTAACTTGATTATATATGAGATAAACTAATGACTTAATCCATGCAGCTTTCTCATAACGGGTGGTCCAGCACCTTGTACTCTTACAAATGTCTATGACTTTAACTCGTATCTCCATATCCTATCAAAGTCATACTGGTTTTACTTTATGTATGCTCCCTCATAGACAACCAATCAAGGATATTTAAGATAATATTTATAATTCGTCTATGGATGTAATTATATAATAAATATACAAAAACTATGATAATTAAATGAAGAAAATACATCAAAATAAAATAATGTCTAAAGTAAATAATGGCTGCTAGGGCACAATTTCAAACAAAAATAGCCATGACCTCTTCAAAATGGGGGAAAAATACCACCTCGCTAAATAGAACAAACCAATGCTACTTTTAATGTGGTGGGTGCCAGTTGATTATTTTTAAATGATTATTTAATAAACCTTTCCGTTCTCTCCCTCCCTCCCCACTGGTCCTCAATCACTCTCTTCGTCTTGCTCTCTCTCTTCCCTCCTTCCATCCGCACCTTCTCACACTACAAAAAAAATGCCTTTTTCCTTGAGATTTTCCTGCGAATTTTGACAGCAGGTATAAGGTTTATGGAAATTTATTTTCCTGTGGATTTTTCAGGTAAATCTGCAGGAAATTTTGGGAAAAAAATTAAGAAAAATATATTTGAATTTAGTAAACAAATCTAAATAAGGTTCAATATTCATGCTTTTCCTAAATAGTCATTCAATCTTGACATATTTGTGATTTAACATTCAATCTATGGATACCGTTAAATTTAAAATTATTGTTGGAGTTAATATCAACAATAATTGGAGTATCAAATTAAATGTTTGGTTAGACAGATTTACTAGCAATCCAGCATTATAACTACATGAAAAAGAGAATGATGCACGTGTGCTTGTACCCCACATTGAAAATAGTATCAAGAAAGATTTCTTTACATCGCAGAAACTTCTCAATCAAAGGTGAGATTGAGGGCCACAAATAACAAAATGAGCATGCCTCTATGCAACATATAACAAAATGGCCCTCAATTATGATGGGTTTATACTTGTAAACTCCAAATCCAGATTTGCCCACATGAAACCAGCATTGAACAATTTTATACAAGCCGATGATAAACGTGAAACTTTGCCACATATGTCATCCTATGTTCCAGATTTTTCCACACATCCATAGAGAATGCTTTAAGGTCCCAATTTGCTTCATATGGCATAGCTGATTGAAGATATATAACTTGTAACAAAGGATGAGGAAAGATATTGATCAATACAATTTTTAAATCACATCAAACTTTAATGCATCAATACATGCATATTTTTAGTTGTCACAATTACTCTACTCCTAAGTTCAACCAATCTAATTTCATTTATGCAAGAATTATGGAACCCTGGAATAATGGAAGCCAAGTTCGAATCTTTATTTTTAGAGAAATGTAGGCAGATTTCAATAATAGAAGTGAAACCGTTATCATTTTCACAAAAATCAGAAAATTTTATGTGACTTTATTGTATAGAAAAGGTCCAAGAGGAAGAAAAGAGAGGGAAACGGGGGAGATGGAGAGAGAAGGGTGAGAAAGAAACAAGAGTCTTTTTGCCCCTCTAGTTTTGGATAGCTCCAAACCTCTTTGCAAATGCCTGGGAATCATCACTTGACAACTCAGAATACTGCATATAAATATAATGTTCCTAATTTCAAGCAGTAGTTTGTGTGAATGTTTAATCCATTAAGGATTATACTGGAGAAGAAAGGGTAAACTGTAAAGTATCACCTATTTAGTTACAGTACGAAAATCCAAAAGAACTTTCAAGTCGGAAACTACTTCCTCACACAGTAAACTCTCATCTTAAGGATATGGATCACTCATTCACAGCTAGAAAAATGTTATAATGTTTCTAATCAGT
The DNA here is from genome assembly GCA_025593235.1 of Vachellia pachyceras. NCBI lineage: Eukaryota > Viridiplantae > Streptophyta > Magnoliopsida > Fabales > Fabaceae > Vachellia > Vachellia pachyceras. The sequence continues at coordinate 16,103 of JANTPZ010128142.1, forward strand.
TCAAAATATAGTATACTATATCTCAGTCAGTCATTCCTATTCAAATTACATCAAGCACGGTGTTTCCAATGATTATAAGCCAGGCCACAATCTTCAATCTAGATAAACTTACATCTCATTTACATAAAAGGAATCTCCAATAATACTGCATGTAAGTAGGGAAAAAACTAAATAACCTTTAACATTAACAATCGCTGCTATTGTTTGCCCTGCACTTTTAATTTATTTATCTTCACCACACAACCCATTTATCTTTTAATCTTTTAAATACTGAGGATCATGATTACTCTCATTAACAATCTAGAGCATATAATTATGTTTCTAAATCAAAATTCCTATTTCAATTATCTCAAGCATAGTGATGTTCTTAAAATTTAAACTAAACACGATCCATATGATTCTGATGTTCATGGTACATCAGAGTCATATGATAAAACTAAACATGATCACTAAATAGCCCAAGCTTTGATGTTGAGATCTTGGCATTTCTAATTAAATCAAATAAGTGGAACATTTTGATCAGGCTGATAAAACAGACATCAATCATTTGGGTGTGTTTATCATGTTTGCTTCTCTTAACAATCCTTGCTTCCTCTGCAATCTGAGATGGATAAACTAGGCCCCATAAATAATAAATGCAATATGTACATGTACACCCACAAAATTAACTGATTTTGTCATAATCATGAGCTTAAGTTCTTTCTTTCTATTTGATATACATTCCATTCCATGTGTCAAAACAAATGAAAGGAAAGCTTGCAAGAAGCAAATTTATATCACTAGTTTGTGAAATGATCAAGTTAAAATTCAAAATGCAGCTTTAAGGCAGGCATGAGGGGCAGACACTAACAAATTGAGATTATAAGTGAGATTGAATCCTCAAATTATATGTTTGTTTGATAAAGCTTATATAATCACCTGGTTTTCATCAGATTCTCTCGTCAAGCTGTTTAGTCTTCTGCTAACAAAATTTGTTAGGGCTGACCAATTGATGCCCTCTGATTTTAGCAGTGAGTCCTCTTTCCTGACAAAGACATGTACAATAAGAAGTTGACTAGAACATCTCCATCTTAGTGTTTTGCGAGTTCTTATTCAATAATCTATGAACATGCACTTTGATAATGAAGCTTAATAATAAAGGAGAACTTTACTTGGACTTAGGTAGCTCTTCCTCAAGATATCTCACCCTTTCCTTAATCTGCTCAAGGGATTTCTTGGTATTAATATCCTGCATCAGTTAAAATTTCAATAGAAGTTAAATAATCAAACTACTAAACTAAGCATTACCTTTTCATCTTTTATCACCTCCATCTCAACGCATTCATATCTATGCCCTTTTCTCCAGTGTATTATTTTGCAGAACTAACAACAAAAGCCTTCAAACATCTACACAACTCATACATGTAAAAGAATCTATTGTAAAATATTCATTACATGTAAAGCTTATAGTTGACAGAGATATATATTTCCCTTGTTTCCTGAAAACAAAATTTATCGGCATTTGTTTTTCTGAGTTTAAGAACATTTCTTCCTATCCTCTGCCTCGTGACGGACAAGTTTGAACAGCCTTTGCCGTCTAATCCTACCGGCCGATCAGATCTGCCCGGCGTCGATTTTTCGTTTCAATCGCCGACCCTAACAAGGAAACCCCTCTCGTCACCGCCAACACCATTCTTTCAATTCTCGCCGTTGACTACCCAGTCGAGAAGCTCAGCGCATATATTTCCCACGATGGTGGTGCCATACTCACCTTTGAAGCCATGGCTGAAGCTGCCAAATTTGCTGAGGTGCGTTTAAAGTTGATTTTATATATAATCTTGAACAATCGAGGAATGCAACATGTAAATCTCAACGACAACTGAGAGGAAAAATTAAGAAGGAGTGTGATGATGGAGGAAAAATTAAGCCCTAAACCAAATTTGCATAGAATTGGTCCAGCAAAAAGTACCCAACTGAGAGGCGCAAATATATGATCATACCAGCAAAATCGACATAACAACAAGAAGTGAAGTGCGACGGAAGAAAACCTGGACGCGTTAGCTCTATGGCGACGGTGAGGGAAAGGGGAAATCAGAGAGAAAGGGGGAAGCTGACGCGTAAACTGTCGAAGCTGAAGGCTAGCGGGGGATTTGAAATCAGGCTTTAAAAATTATGTATTAGTAGAATACCTGCGGATTGAAAAATACCTGTGGAAAAAATCTGCAGGTGTTAAAAACTTTTTACTAGTCACAAATCTGCCTGTGGAAATTATTAGTGAAGAGTTCAACTCAACACTTTTCCTATAATTTCAATAAACTACAATGAAAACAAGCTCCTTCAAGCTTGCCTTTCTTTCATTACAATCTGTATAACTCAAGTTCAAGCTATAGATTATGGCTCATCTGTTACATGCTCTTGACCTTCATGTTAAGTCCCAAATGAATATTTGTAAAACTTATTTGGAAACCAAATGGGAGACACCTGTGGTTCATAGAGTAACAGTTAAGTAGGAACTACAGGGGGAAATCATCTGCCTGAAAATGGTAGAAATTGAGAAAGGGGGGTGGTGAGCACGGAAGAAGGTAGGGGAAGAGAGAGGATGGAGAAGAGTGGGGACGGGGGAGAATGGAATGGGTTTTGTTTACATAATCATTTGAAAATAATTATGTGGAACCCACCAAATTAAAAAGTAACCTGGTTCTCTCTTTGGACTTTTCCCTCAATTTGAAGAGTTCATAGCCATTTTTGCATCCAAGTATATGATGCCATGTGCACATTCAGCAAAAATGCATGGGTGGGTTTTCCACTTTAACCCATAGAAAAAAATGCAAACACCTTATTATAAACTAATTAGCACTATAATAAATGGTAAATTAATTTTTTTACAACAAAAGTAAGTAGTAGTCATGTCTCTCTCATCATAAGCCAAGAACAAATAAAGACCATGTTATTATTTCAAATTAAATAGAAAATCATACAAAATTTAGACAAATAAACATATTTGAATAAATACATAAAAAGATTCCCATCTTGTCTTCCTTATATATATATATTGACCAACCCAAAAAAATAAGTGATTAGTTTTGTGGCTGGCCTTTGCCTTGATCTGCTGCAGGGGACTCACCGTTTTTCTTCTGTTTCTTTTTTTTTTGTCTTCCTTTTGTTTGAAGAACTTGGCCCAAGTCCAAATCTCTAAACCGAATGTAATGGCCCCAAGAAAAGCAAGAATTCCAATATAAGCCCATTTCCATTCATCCCCAGCTTGGAGAATGCGAATGCCTTTGAAGATATTCATTATTATAATCACCAATAGTCCGTACCCAAGAAAATGATGGTACATGTTCCAATATTTGCGGTACTCATCCTTGTCATTGGGCTTTAACCGCAATGCTAACATCTGATCAAAACCGAACAACTCAAGTGACTTTACATAAATTATGCAAACCAACGATGTTGGGTATAGCCAAAAAAAAAAAAACTAATTTATTGTAATGTGACAAATCAAAAGTTTGAAAAGTGTCCACATTGTAATATGCATGAATTAGATTTTGGAAAATAATTTCTTAAAAAAAAAGTGATGGAAGTGATTTTAAAAAACATATTTAAGAAAATATCTACTAAAAAGTCAGAAAAAATGAATTCTAAGAAACAATGATTTTCCACTCAAATCATGGTTTTATTGCTAAAATATATTAATGGGCTTGTTTGGCAAAGAGTTAAGAAAAGCCAAACGCACGTTTAATAGTGTTTTTTCGTAAAACGAGATAATCTCCTTCACATATTTATCTTAATTTGCGTAAAAGTACTTTTCTACGGTGTTTTCAAAAGGGTACATTGTATAGAAAAAGAGTGTTTCAGCTTTGAATGGATATTTGCCTACTTTGCATTTTAAAATCATGATTTAAGCCAAATATATATTTTAAAAGTTAATCCAAATACACACTTAGCACCTAACTATGCAAAAAGAAAAAAAGAGTTTACATAAATTATGCCAACCAGCTTGAGATGTGTCTAGTGAAAGAGATTGATCTACAATAACTTAACGTGAATTAGTTTTTTTTTATTTGTGCTCTTCCTGTACTAGCTCTGGTGTTGATATTATACCATGAACTCACCTTTATCTAATATCATTTCGTCTAGTGATATATGATGTGTGTGTGTGTGTGTGTGTGTGTGTGTGTGTCATGTGTGATCTCAATAAAACTCCTCGTGAGAAGTTTGGAAAATTTACTATTTTTTAAAAATATTATTAAAGATTAGTAGAATTTACATTATCTTTTTTCACAGTCTAGTATGTTTCAAAAAAGAAAAAGTATCAGTCAATATGAAATATACGTGCGTATGAGACGAATTTGTACTCTTCTTATTAAGCTATCAATAATATGTCTTACCTTAGATTCCATATATATAAAACATTGGCTAGAGACTAGTTTGTATATATTTCAACAAAATTAAGATCATGTATGTAATTTAATTTGAATATAATATTTAACAAAATCAAAAGAATTGTGATAAAAATACCAAGAATAGATTTACACACATTCCCAACTACATATAGGGTATGTTTGGGAATTCCGTTGGGCTAAAGGAGTTTACAGATTACGAAGTATTTTGCAAATTTTAAGATAATTTTACGGATTTTAAGATAGTTTTTACATGGTTTTATCTCAGCTTATATGTACCGTTAGGGAAACGGTGTTCCCAAACAAATACATAGTCTCTTAGGATGAAAGAATATTCGATCAAAAAAGCCAACTTGCATAAATAATATTTAGCATCTTAGGCTAAGCTAGTCGTGGTTAAATAAAATTAAGATTTGTTTTCAAAATATTGAGATTCCATAACAAAATTCTCTCATTAGAAATAAGATTTGAACCGATATTTTTTATAGGGCCTGCTTAAATCCTTACCAAATTGAATAAAGCCATATCCACAAAATTTATATTTAGGGAGACAGAGAGAGAAAGTGCTACCTGGATAGTGGTAAAAGTGAAGATGAAGATGGCAAAGATGCGATGAGTTTTGAAACTATAATATATTTGGAGGCGTTACCCAGCCAGAGTCCAAGAGCCCATCCACTAGCGCCAATGATGTAGCCAGCACATTGGCTGGCTGTTGGCAAAAAAAAAAAAGCACATTGGCTGGCGATGTGTAAGTACACCCACCATTTCTCAAATGCGAATGGATGTACTCTGAAGTATCTCGCCACAATCACTCCTATAGGCAGAAGTGTACCCCACCCTATTATGTTCAAAGTCCCATGTACCTTCACTCCAATTGAAACGACTTGTCGTAAATACCTTGCTTTATATACATGTGTGTCTACAAACTCTAAAGTAAACAAATATCTTTCCTCATACAATGCATAAGATAAGAATTGCTTCGACAATTTTTTTTAAAGACTCTGTTTGGTTTGCACTATTTAAAAATAATTTAATATATCCTTTGAATATTGGTCAAGAGTAAGAATTACAGGGAATTCAATACAATGGATGAAAAATACTTAAATTTTGTGGGCCAAATATTCCTCATATTGTTTAAAATTTATAAAATGTACTAGATTTCTTTGAATTGATTTTAAATTTTATGCATTTATTGATTAATAGAAATGTACTCTTTTGAAAATAAAGAAGCTAACAGAAGAGATTTTTATTCTACATGCAATATGTAAATTTACTTTCTCTCCTAAATCTAAAATTTACTCTCTAAACTATTTCTAATCATGACACTTATTAAAGGGTGTTTCTATCATGAGTTAAATTTCAATGCACTTGAGTAAATGTGTGTATTCTTAAAAGGGATTTTTACAATCTTTTATCCTATAAATTTACCATTATTTTTGTTTCTTCATATATTTTTTTTGACCTGATTTGTTTCTTCATATTTCAAACCATAGGTTTTGGTTCCCTATATATAATTTTACAAAATCCTAAATCATTTCCCCCCTCAACGATCAAAATCCCTTGTTTAAAACTTGGAAGATCAAAGCTAAAATAAAAGTAAATTTTTAGAAAAACTGATACACATTCCTTGTAAATAATTAATTTAACATATTTTCTTAATTCTAGGCTAAAGTATATTTTTAGTTATTTATATTTGTGTCATGTTTAATTTTAGTCTTTTTAATTTAAAAAATGTAGTTTCAGTCCCTCAAACTTAATGTTATTAGTTTCTCTTAACGAAAATTGCTAACTCATCAAATTTAATTAATAAATGTGCAATAAAACGTTGACAAAACGTACTCACATATTAATTTTAATTTAACTATATAATAAATTTGATTTTTTAAATTGTGTAAAAATAAAAAATATTTAAAATAACGACGTTAAGTTTGATAAGTCAGCAAATTCTGTAAGGGCCCGTTTGGTACGATGGATTTGAAGGCAGGGGATTGGAATTGGAGATCAATTCCACCATGAGTGCATGTTTGGTACAGAGAGTTCCAATTCCATGTAGAACCCAAATCTTCTCAATTCCACCAAAACCAATTCCATCTCAAAACCAAAGATTTGCAATTCAACCTCCACAATTCCATGCTTACCCTCCTGTGTTGATCATTGGCCGCAGCACGCATCGTTATCGCCATCAACATTCTTCATCGTCATCGCATCATCGTCTCCGGCGTCATGGTCATCATCTTCGGTGTCATCGTCATTGCCTCCGGCATTCTTCGTCTCCAGCATCATCACCATCAACATTCTTCGTCTCCGGCATCATCGTCATCAGCATTCTTCATCTCCGGCGTCCTCGCCATCAGCATTCTTCATCTCCGGCGTCATC
>JANTPZ010128143.1:0-14396 GCA_025593235.1 Vachellia pachyceras
TCCTGGTTTTCCATTAAAAATGGGATAAAAGAAAAGAGGGAAGACAGTAAGTTCCTCATAGAAATAAAGACTAAAGCCAATTAGTTGAAAGACAGAAATGTTAAATCTGCACCTTCAAAGCATTGGGATCACGACATTCTGAGAATATGTCTAACTTATCCTTGGGAGGTGAACCACCACATCTTGCGTCTCTGGAATGGCACAAGTATGGAATCTTGTAATCCTAAATTTTTCAAATTACTGCTCAAATAAAGGTAGCATTCTGCCAATTAGCGAATGAGTTGCCTTTTTATGATATTTTGGGTAGCAATTTCCTATCATTGCAAACAAATCCAAGACAAATCAGATTGGTTAAATGAGAAGATGAATAAAAATCTACATACAAGAGATACAGACTTGTTCCTGTAAGACAGCATCTTGAGTTGCAATATCAATATCATAAGAGTTGTTTAATTATACTCCAGAGCCTTTGCAGAATGCATTAGAAACATTTGCTGCAGCCTCATCTACTTTTGGTGGAAGACTGACATCAGATTCTCGGATCACTGATGTAGTCACATTCCCAATGCTTTGATATTCTCCATCTCTGGTACTTAAGCCTAGAGGTAACCTTTGGGCACTATTAACAACACCGAACTGAGAAAAGTTTTGTTGTTGGAAGTTAAAATGGGCATTTTTATCCAATAAATGAGGAGCACAGTCAGAAGGTTGATGTTGAGGTGTAGTGTGAATGTAGACACTCTGAGAGACAGGTGTGAAGTGAAGATTGGGAGGGGAGGAAATAACTGAGCGCTTCCAGAATAGTTTGAAGGGTACTGAGTTGCAGCCTCGCTAGACTGTAGATGGCCTGATAACTGTTGTGGCAAAGGAGCAGAGTTTGATGAATAGTTAGGCCATGAATGAATACCCGGAGGGGGTGGCTGATCTTGGAAATTCTCCATATCTTTACAAGCCGTCAGTGCAAACTTCAGAATGTAGTAACAGGTGGATGTTGTGACATATAAATAGCCGTAAAGATTTTATATCCTACTTAAAAAGATAAGTTGGATGCTCCACCTGAACAAAGAAGTGATAGCGATAAATAATAATATCAGACGGTTCAAAACTAAAACAGGATTAGTAAAAGAAAATGCAGTTAGATTATAAGGATATTGTATGGATGCATTCAAAATTTACCTCGAATGCTATCACAGTAATCACATCCAAAAAGAATGCACAAATCAATGAATTGATCCATGGTAAGTTTAGTTCCTCCAAAATCTGAAGCAAGAGAAATATCAGTATGAGCACTGAGTAGATCAAACAGTAAATCCCATGTGTCAAAAGCTGTCAGGACCTTTGCAACTTCAAATTCCATGACTGGGATTTTCTTGGAGCTAGGATACATCAAATGTCTAAGGAATTTAGGAGCTCCAAACGTCAATGAATCCATGTCTTCAAAAGCTACTGCATAAAACTATAATATATAAATATTCAACATAAATTCCATAAAACGTTTGAACTAAGCAATGTTTCTAACTAATCCCGTAACATTCAAAAGATGAATAGAATAACTTATATTAATGCAACACAAAATTAGGACCAGATAGAAAAAATATGAAAGCTAGGAAGCCAAATATACAACATAATTGCATGCATACATGTGAAACAAATACACATAATCACTTGCCTTTCCTAACTTGCAAAGTGCAGCACATTGTGCCTCTGCTTCTGAGGTAGCCTGCAGGAACCAAGGCCTTAGGATCACGGTACAATTAATGACACAGCTATGTAAATTGTTAAAACAAAGATTCCAGTAGCATAATGCTACCTCAACCACAGGCACTCCTATGAGTCTTAAAAGCCTTTTGCAGTCTTCATTATGTTGCTTTGTCACCTGCAAGAGAATGGATGATAGGAGCTCAACAACATGCAGAAATTGGGGTGCTACTATCCATGATGTGAAGAATTTATCACATAGTAAAGCATGGCCATTAGGATATGCCCAAGAAAATAGTGTCACGTCTTGTGATGGTTATAAACTTCCTATAAGTGGCAATGGATTGATGAAGACCCACCTTCACAGTCTGTGTACTGAATTTCTTGGACAAACAATTAAATTAAAGCAAGAAAAACATTTACGTCAGGCAATTTCATCAATTTCAGCAACATAGTAATAGTTCTACAAAACAAACCTCCATCGGTTTTCCAATAGAATTACCATGTGGAAACAGGTTCAATGAGAAAGTAGCTTCACTCTCTGTCATCGACACAAAGACTCCCTCTCATTGAATCTTCGCCATCGACGTCAGTTGCCGGAGGGAGAACTCTTCCGTTCGTGAATAACACTCGTCCACCGTTCCTCTGTTGACCCATGACCATTCCTTCAAGATGACTACACCGTTCACGAAAAACGTCTCTAATGTAGAAGAAATACCTCCCAGATGCTTCCTGCGCTCTCAGATACCACTATGGCCAACGCTCATGTGCACTCTCTTCTTTCACGAAGTGGATAACGGATGGCGACAGGTGGAGCAGGGACCTGTGAAATGAATCGAACAGGGGCAGATGAGAGAGCGAAAGGTGGGGCGGGATTTTTGAGAGACCTGCAAGCCATGGCGTGAGGGACGGAGCCCGAGGAGATTTTTTTTTTGGACGGAAGCCGGTGAGTGCTTGTGAACAGTGAATTGAGTCTTGCGCCGATGTTAGCCGATAGAGAAGGTGCGGCTTGGTGGAGAGGGATTGATGTATATATTGATGATTTTAAAATATGATCATCTTCATTATATTTTTGCAAGTGTCGAAATTGTAAAAAAAAAAGTTGTTGTAATTGACGTTGATGAAATGATTAAACATTATGAAAGTGTTGCAAATATCATTATGGTAAATACTTTTTTTTATACAGTGGGAGTGAGCTGAAATTGCCTGACCCTCAATCCATCGTGGGATAATTTATAAGGGTATGTTTAGGATGTCATTATGAAAGTGCCTTCAAGATAGTCGAGATAAAATTCCTTTCACATACTCACTTTATAAACCGTAACTAATATTGAAAACATAACTTCAATTGCTAACCTAAAGAGACACATAACCTACCAGCTGATCCACATTTCCAACCTAGGGCACTATCTCCCTTCTTTTCATAATGTGTGTATCTTTCTCTCTTTCTTCACACGCACAATGTATATGGTTAATACAATATTGAATTATTTAAGTTTGTTCTTATTTTAGTTGTAATCCTCAAATTTAAGGTAAGTTATTTTTTATCCTTAAAGTTTCATTTTACTTGAACATCAGTCCTATAATCTCATAAAAATTTGGATCTATTACATGAGGTGATAAAACCAGTTATTTTAAATTTGAAGAACAAAAACCAAAATTATAGCAAACTTGAGAGATCAAATTTTGTATTAATCCACGTATATATAAATATGAAAATTCTAATACAATCTCAATGAAAACATAATAGAAAAAAATTCAGCCAATTAGTTAAGTTGCGTGTTATTGGATTTTTGGGTATGGATCCACACTTGATGAACCGGATCAATTAATTTGGAAATTGAATAATTCCTAATTAAGAAATTAATTAATTGATCAGATGAGAAAAATGTCAATCGTTGACTTAGTCATGAGTCAGTTGAATATATGATGAAATTAGGAAATTCAAATTATTTCCGGATATTAATGATTAATTAATTGAGTATTTGATTAATCATAAATTGATTAGGTAAAATATGGATTGCTTACTCTGCTTTGAGTCAAATAAATATCTAAAATATATTTACATATATAAATTAAATAGTGAAATTTAATTTATATAATTTAAATAATTAACCATCAGTTATAAGATGAATGTAAATATATTTATTTACATTCTTAATTGACTTAGTCAATTGAAAACGTTGAGGGAATCTTTCAACTGATGGTGGTAGTAGACATTTTGAGTTTCCAAAACGTTTCTAGCTCACTCCTATAAATAGGAGGCCTTTTCATCAGTTTTTCTTACCCTAGTCATTGAGTTTTTCAACTACCCTCTTCTCACTATATTTTTTCTTGGTGGTGCTCTGTTTTGTCACCCCGTTTGGACTCTAGATTTTTTAGTGGTCCAAACTTGTTTTAAATTTTTGTATGTGCTTCGAAGGATCAACTTAAGGAACTTTAGAGGTTTGACCCAGATCTGAACACGGATTTGTTTGGTACGTTTTTCTCTGCATTTAAATTTTACCTACGCATAAGAAGTTTAAATTTTCAAAATTATAAATGTATGTTCATATGGCTCATGGCTCTATTTGGTTTAGTGGTGGAAGTTATTTTTCATTATTATTTATTGACCATGAAGTAAGCACGTGAGAATATTTTTATCTCAATTTATATGAATGTGACTTTGTAACACTATGGCAATTAGGCACTTAGTCTAATTTTCCGAGCAAAAAGGATGAACCACAAGGAAAGAAATTTATGCTTGACCTAGATGAATATTGAAAAATGATACTTCCTCAGGTCCACGATGGGAAGGAAATGCCTCTTAATTTTGGGGCTTTTTCCAAATTTTTTTTATCTCTGCATCTTTAGATTCAATTTTTTATGATTTTTTAAAAAAATAAATGCTCTAAAGTTGAGAATGAGATTGATGCCTTTCAAAGTATTTATCTTTAGAAAATTGTAAAAAATTAAAAATATAACTATTTTTTAGTTATAAGATATCAAAATGTTATCTATTTCATGTAAAATCTAATGAAGCAAAAAAAAAAAAAGCACAAAAACAAATTATTCGATAAGAATCCAAAAATTAAGAGGCAATTGGCACCGAGACTCATCCTCAAATATAAGTAATTTCTAAAAGGGTGTATTAGTCCATAATATAAGTAATTTAAAGAGTAATTAATCCTTATCTACCATTTCACACATGTAATTAATGCCTAATATGACACATTTAATATGACTAAAGTTGTGGAAGATGAAGGTCCCGCAAAGATGCAAAACTTTTATGTGGTTAACTTTTCAAGAAAAGCTTTTGACTAATCATGCTCGTTACCGAAGACACCTTAGTAGCTCACCTTGGTGTCAATGGTGTGTCGGGCAAGAAGAAAACATAATTCATGTATTACGTGATTGTATTGATGCCCGTTTTACATGGGATCGATTAGTTGATCCACGTAAGAAGAATAGATTTTATGCTCTTGGGTTACGTGATTGGTGTGCTTGGAATCTTAAAGGAAAACATGGGCAACAAGAGCATCATTGGGATGAGTTATTTAATGTTATCTGCTGGGCAATCTAAAATAGGAGAAATGGACGAATTTTTGAACAATGTGAGACGCATAAGGAGAGTGTCATTGCTCATGCTAGGGGTATCCTCAAAAGCTTGAGACATGCTCAACGTATGTTTCCGCAGACCACTGCAACTAATAGTTTAAAAAACAATGGTGCCGAGGAGAATTTTATTGAAGTAAATGTCTGGGTGGATGGTGCATTCTCAGACAAGACGGGAGCTGTGGGTAGTGGTGGTGTCCTCAAAGGCAGGGATGGTCAATTTATGGAGGCTTTTATGTTCAGACCAGACAGGGGTAATAGTCTAGCAGCTGAGCTCTGGGGTTGTGTTCTTGGATTGAAACAAGCTTAGGATCGTGGTTTTAAACATGTTCGATTACATAGCGATTGTGCAGAGATCCTTTCTGTGATAAGTTCTGAACAGTTTGAGCTTCATAGTGAAGAGGGTTTGATTAGTGAATTGCGTCAGATGCTCACAAGAGATTGGTTGGTTCATGTCCAATTGATTAGAAGAGACAAGAATGAAGAGGCTGATTTTTTGGCAAAGCTTGCTCTTAGTCAACCTGTTGGATTGCAAATAATTCTTGCTCATCTTGCTCAAAGCTTTCTCTCGGCTGCTCAAATTTCTTAATTTTTAGCACTTTTCTGTTTTCTTATGTATCAAAAAAAATATGACTAAAGTTGTAAAGTTTATTCAATTGAACACAAGTTAGTTTAATGAATTAATTATCATTTCTTTGACTTTAGTAAATTAATTGAAATGGGTCGTATCGTGGATAAGAAGTTTTGACATGTAGTTAAAAAGTCCACTCATCTAATGAATTGCATTTCAAAGCAGCAAATTTTTCTCTAGTCTTTGAAAAATGGAGAAGACCGTTATCCTACGTGTTGCAATACTTGATGTGAACGTAATGATTGGATAAGATTGACTAACTTGTAAGGAAAACGACCAAAATTTTATACGACAACCATTGTGTGTTTGAGAAATCTGTTAGACGAAAAGAGTTACGAATTTCAAGATGATTTTATAAATTTTAAGATGGTTTTACAAATTTCAAGATAATTTTTATCTTGACTTACGTACCCATTGAAAAAACGAGATTCCTAAACATGCACATTATTTGTAAGGCTCATTGCAACCATTCCAACAATATCGCATTAATTAACAGCCTATATTTCTCTAGTTTCTTAATTTTTTTTAAACCATATGGTTTCCTAATTTATGTTCTTGACCATAGTGGGTCACTGCCTCCACCACCACCATTATTATCATTGATATTATGATGTTTTAAGATAAGTATAATTCAAAAGTAGAAATTATAATTTAATTAAGTAGAAATTCTGTTCTACGTACTGCTGGGGCAGAAAATGTGAACACTGGACACCTCTCACATTAAAATTATATAATTCAATATTAAATCATAATCAAACCAAAATTTTGCTTTTTTATAAACCAATTATTTTATAATTCTTTTGGCAAAAAATAAAAGTCGACATAAATATAAAGATATATAGAAAAATTGTTGAAAAAAATTCCATTATAAAATTTACTATCCAAAAATCCTAAGAAACCCATGTCCTTTTACAAATTTTAACTACATTTGAGTAATATATCTCCTAATGGTATGTTTTTCAATAATTTTCCCAAAAACTTTAGTGGAGCAGGAAAAACAAGTTGACCCTTGTTTAATTGGAGGGTTGGTCTTGCGATTTTAAGTTTCTGGATGAAATTAGGCCTGGTAGAATCAGTTATAATGGGCCAGGCGTTTAAAAGGACGGTCCATTTAAGACCATCAATTTTTTAAATAACAAATAACTGGATAAATCAGACCTTAAATACTTCTTCAATCTTCATTGGACTTTGGGCCTCTGTCCGTTTTCATTTCATTTTATGTATAAAGATCATTTACATACAAAGGTAATTTACTAATTTATATGTATTTTACATAATAAACATATTTTAAGTTTATGATTTTAGAGTAATATTTGTTACATATAACAAAAATGATGATGGTGGTGGTGGTGGTGGCGGCGAATGAAATCCTTAAAATGTTTTACATCGTTGAAACAGAGCCTTCTGAATCTATTTATAATGAAATTCAATCAAATTCAAATGTCTTTGAAATTGAAGATAATAATAATGATTAATAAAGTAAGAAGCTTTTGTTGTGTTGGGTGTTGTATGATTTATGAACTTTAAGACTTTCATATTATTTATTATTGTCAATATAATTGCTTAGATAATTATATCTGACTTTTTATGTTTTTAAATAAGGAAATTATGTTGGTATTAAAGTTGATATTGTATTTTTTTGAGAGAGAGGGGGGGGGGGGGCTTCAGGATTCTGAGTATCAATGTTTCTTATTCTGTGTTGTATCAATGTTTCTTATTCTTCTTTATTCCCTAAGCCCCAATTCCTCTTTTGCCCCATTTTCCACTTGAAATTCCCCTTTCAACTTGAATGATTTACAAGCACTTTATTGAACTTTTGAACCCAGAAAAATACTCCCATGAGCTATTACTGCTACTCTTCCGGATTCTGAGTAATCTTTTCAGTTAATGTTGCCTTAACCTACAACCAACCCCCAAGATTTTGCCCCAAAAATCTCTAAGCACATTGAAAAACCCTTCAATCCGACGTTCTGTGTTAATTTGGGGGGCAGGGAACTTGAGTTGCTTAGAAATTGACGGCTAAGTTTGACAGCATTTGATGAGAAGGTGAACAGAAGGATTCAAGTCTTGAAACTTTGTAGTTCAGAGATGTTTTTCTTATTCAAAAGTTGAAGGTGTGCTTGCAAATTACTCAAAAGCTGAAGGGCTTATTTTACTCCCTTCTTTGTTTCTGAGATTTCCTCTGTGGCCTATGCTCTCTTCCCCCCATTGTGAGCTCATATTATGTACTTAGGTTGTAACATATATGATTGATTATGTATGAGAAGGCTAATACTTTGTTGAATAGAAAATAGTATAATATAATGCATTTAATAGATATTTGGGGTGAATTTTCTGTTTCTTGAATTCCTTTTCCTAAAGTAAGAATCGGGTTCATTAACAACATATTTTTCAAAATATGTGACTCAAAGTACACAGGCAAAAAATAATATATATATATATATATATATATATATAGCTAATTGCGAATTTGATCTGTTACCTGGAGTTTCCTACACAACTATTACAACAGAGAATTTCTCCATATGCTTGTAATGAAATATAAAATTAACTCCTTTGTATTTCATTTCCTTCATCTAAAGTATGTTTTATAAGGATTAGAAGACGTATTAAAATGGAGTTATTGAAAAGATTGTTTGTATATGGTTGCTTAATCTTTCAAGTTTCAATTAGACACTGGACACTTAACCTTTGTTTCCCTATTCTATAGATAAATTTCACATACGAAAGTCAGGATTTTCGTATCAGATTGAGTTTGTGAGGGGAAAAAAGAGGATTCTTCGTCGTCTTCTTCTACAAAGAAATAGAAGAAAAACTCATGTCTAAGACCACCCTCATATAATCTGTTTAGGTGCCTACATTGAACTTCATTATTCTCTATTGTGATCTAATTTTCGGTGCTTGAGTTCTTTTGTGGGATCTCTCTTTTATATATGTATATATAGAAATGCACACTCACCCAACCTCTGTAGATCTTAACACTTGTAGTTCTCTTTCATGTCATTAATGGTTTTTGAGCAATTGTTTGTGTCATATGATGTACTTGCTCCACTCCTCAAAGTAGGAACTGGTGGAAGGCTTTTTTTTTTTTTTTATGTAAGATCTCAATCCAGTTTATTTTTTAAATTTACAATTTTCTCCATTTTTTATCCTGCCATAAAAGAGAAATGTCTGTTCATGAGTAGTTTTCAATACAAATGATGCAATGTTAGACATAAACGCAGCTCCGTGTGCAGAAGACGAAGGCAGAAGCAGCATCATACTTTCAATATCTGGTTTAACCTTAAAAAATGATCAAACAAGTTCCTATATTGGCTTGATCTGCCTTTGTGGAAGCCTAATAAAACTTCTAGGTATTGGTTGGTTTGATTAGAAAAAAAAAGGAAACAGATAAAAACAAGTTTAAAAAAATTAAGCACCAAGTTCGTGCTATGAACTTGTTACAATTTTCACCTTTTTTGTCATTAAGGTTATGATCAGTAATGTTGAAACTGAACCATTTTGCAGTTTTTATTACTCATGTTTCTCACTTTAGCTCTCATACATGAAGAATAGATTTTTTTTTGTTAAGCATTTATATCCTCAGTTCCTCACACGGGAAAATCTTATTTGAGATATTGTGAGGTACTAAATGTAGACACCTCTTTTAGTAAAGATTTAAATCATGGCTCGTATCATGTTACAAGGAATCTAGCCTTTTTTGCTAGACCGAAGCTATTGTTTGGGGAGCATAGATTATATCATTTGTATTTAATTTAAAAAAAACTTTCTTAAAAGAACAGTTTCATAATTGGCTATTGAACAGCATATAGTCATTTCACAGCTTAGATATATAACAATGGCATTCATCTTCTTACTTTGCAGTTTCCTTTTTCTTAAGATAAAATGTAATTGATTGCTAGTTTATAAGGTTGTATGATTGCAAAGATATTCTTTTGACAGGAGTCATCAACGTAAAGTCAAGAATGCTATGATTTTTTGCCGATAAAATTTTCATGCTGAAACAATTGTACTTTTTTTTTTTAACTTTACATTCTTTTTATAAAGTGGCATTCGTGGCTCTGATATAAAGTGCACCTTACACCCTAATCTTTTTTGTTTTTAGCAATTCTGTCACTGATCTTTTAAATCTATTGCAATCTCATCCAAGGCTAACTCCCCTCTAACTCAGTTAACATGAGTACGGCACAGCAAGCCGAGGAAGAGCGCCATGACGGTGTTGGCGACCTCCCCGGCGCAGGAAGTGTCGATGTGGAAGAGGCCTTAGTCATTGGCAAGTGCAGATTCGATGGTCAGCAGAGCCGAGGCAGAGGACGTGGCAGGATCGGAGTCAGTGCTGAGCGGCGCGAGGGAGGTAGACGAGGGAATGTAAGAGGACGGGCATGGACAGGGAAGATGGAAATTGGAGAAATAATCTGTCCTTCAATATATAAAAGATAGATAAAATTTTCGTAATAATCCATTAAATACAAGAGAACCCTCTTTCACGTACGCCTCATGATAATTTAATGTTAAGCAACATATCTATTCGAATTGATATAATTATCCTTTGAATTTTTATCAAAAAAAATTTTGAAGAAAAATTAACGGAGGTAGAGGGAAGTTAATTTTGAATATGATTGCACCAAATTTAAAAGATGAGAGATAAAATTGACAAAAAAAATACCTGAAAAATAAGGGTTGTGGGTGTTACATTCCCCCCTTTTTCGTTGAAGCATGTTCTTTGTACTGCTAAAGTTGCATCAAAGGACAATGTTTTGATATACGAAGTTTAAATTTAAGACCTTATTTAAACAAAATTAAAATTGCCATTATTCAAATCAATAGACATCAGTTTTCAGAATAACCTATGCTAGCAACTGAGTATGAAAAGAAATACTCCAAAAAGAACTTTCTCACAGTCATACAAGTTTTACAAACTCATCACTTGAACTGTTTTATCATAGTGAGATAAAATGAAACAGAAATATAGTGATTGGTCTTACCTCTATGCAGCATAGAACCCATCAGATAAAAAATTCAACGCATTTCTAGGTTACAAGTTATTTTCACCGTATTTCACACATGTAAAAAAAGGTTTATTTTTGGACCGATGTTAAGAAAAAGTTTCAACCTTAATAATTCAACCTTAAAATTAAAAAAATTTGTAAATTCACCCCTGTTTAATATACACTATAACACGTGAGTAAAACCAACACATAATAAATAGAAGGTAAAACTATGCATCCACGTGAAAAATTTAGTGGGATGACTCATGAACAGATCAAATAAAGATAAGAGGAGTAATAAATTTGTCTGCCATAGATAATGGGTGCAAACAATTAGCTACTTAGTGAAAGGGGCATACATGTAGCAGTGCATAAACAAACTTGATCCAACCATGAAAACATCAAAGGAAGAGAAAGTGGAGAAGTCAGGGGTCACTAATATTCCACGGAGAAAAGCAGAAAACAAAATGACAGAGTTCGAAAAATCGTTGGCAGCACACATTTTGTCAAAAATGCATTTTAACATATCTCATTTATTCTACTAAACAGGAGATTATCCACAAGAAAAATTTAGTGGGATGACTCATGAACAGATCAAATAAAGATAGGAGGAGTAATAAATTTGTCTGCCATAAATAATAGGTGTAAACAATTAGGTACTTAGTGAAAGGGGCGTACATGTAGCAGTGCATAAAAAAACTTGATCCAACCATGAAAACATCAAAGAGAAAGTGGAGAAGTCAGGGGACACTAATATTCCATGGAGAAAAGAAGAAACAAAATGACACAGTTTGAAAAACCATACATTTTGTCAAAAATGCATTTTTAGGGATATAAAATGCATTTTAAGACTTAGCCCAAGCCTTAGGATTTATTTTAATTAATGTTATGATTTTCTAATTAATGTCAGTTATCTTCTCCTGATTTTTAGGGATATAAAATCATATCTTAGAGATTTTATATCTTAGGGATTTGATTCTTCAAATAATGGGTGATATGGTATCCAATCAAAACCCTAATTCACTCCTATATGTACCGTAGTGACTATGCTCAGAAATAAGAGAAATTATTCATTCTCCAGTCTCAGTTTTTACAGACAATGCATTTATTCTACTAAACAGGAAATTTCACTCAGAATGTATTTTGAAGGAAGACGTTACCAAATACTAAAATATCTAAACTTACAAACTTCAAGACATGTTTGCCAAAAATGAATACCAAGATCCATTCCAATGAATGGATTCTTTTGATCTCAGGGTCCCTTCTCGAGATCACGAAATTGAAATTTAAATTTCGAACCTTTGCCGTTTATGCTAAATGTAGCAGCCTTGATTTGACGCCCAAAAGCTGGATAAAGACAGGTAACGATAAGAACCAGCCCAAAAGCTGCAACAGGCATGCCGGATAATAACCAGCCCTTATTATTATCAGCCTGCCCTTCGGTCTCCTCGTCACTTTCCTCTGACTCGCTGCATGTATTGGACACATTTCCCTCATCATCAATCGGCAAATCAGCTTGTGTCTTGATCTCTTCTTTTCGGGCCGCCTCCACCCTCGCCGCTGCAGGCTTAAACTTGGGAAGGTGAAAAGTAAACTGTTAAGAATTTCAGTTATATCATATATCTTATTGAGATATCATATACTACACCCAAGCACCAATCAAAAGAACCCTGCCACCTTTCTCTTTTCTTCCGAGTGACAATGGAGACTATATTCCTTCAAAAAAGGTTATGTGCAAGATGGAAACCCAAAAAGGTACAAAGCAGAAACACTTACTGAGATAGCGCTCTCTCTCTATCTATGTGCTCTTTCTCAGACGGGTTATTGAGGACTCGTTTGGGTCCCCGTTCCAAAACATTGTCTCAAAATTTAGATTTCCGGCAAGTACTCACATTTTTTCAGAAGATAAAACATAGATTTTAAAAAAGTTATTTTCTTATCAAATCATTATCTCTCCTAATTATTTATTTTTTCCTAATATACTTGCAAACAAACACTAAATCCAGAAGGAAAGCCGTGAATCGGAAATATTAAGATTCAGATCGTTTATCATGGGTTATATAAATTTAATTCTCACATAAGAGAAGCAGAGAACATCAAATAATACTTCGTATCTCATGAATTGAAGAGCAGAATCAACTAAAAAGCACCTCGCGAGATACAACTACACTCACGTATTTAGCATAAATCACTTTTTAAAAAAAGGCAAATCAAACATACCACAGAGTAACATTCAACTGAAATAAGTAAAACTGAAAAACCTATGAGTGTCTACGAGTGTGTTGTCCCATGACTGTAACCTTGAAAACACATGAAAGAGCATCAAAACCTGCTTCATTTCTCTTATTTCTTGTCTACATCCTTCTAGCTCTTTTTCAAGGTCATTCACTCGAGATTTCAAGGCTTTGAGTTCCTGCTCAAATAATCGTTTAAGAACATTAATCTGCATTTCAGCAAAAACCTTGGACACTGATTGAGCATTAAAAATGAAAAAAAAAACAAAAGAAAGGTATTAGAACCGCGTCGCGCCAAATCTGGGCGTAACCGGTTTCTCAGAGAAGCAAAACTCAGCGGAGTCACGCAATTTCAGGGTTACCTCGGTGTTGGGGGCAGACTGATTGGTATCAGTGGGGAAAATCCCAGCTTTATGGGGGGCGCCGCCTCCTCTGCCGGTACCCAAGTCGAGATCAGGGGCGGGCTCAGTACGGAAATGAACAAGACCAGGCATTGCTTGGTCATGGGGGTCAGAAGAATCGGGGTCGGTCTGAGAGGGGTCGTTGCAGACGGGTGCCATGTGTCACGATCTACTCTAGAGAACCCTAGAATTCTCTAGAGATCTCTTGTAAATACTTAGCCATTCTAGAACTCTCCACACATTTTTCACATGTTAGAATTCAACATGTAAATATCTAGATATTTTAGGAGAGAATTCTGGAAGGTGAATAGGAGCCGTAGGATCGAATCGATCTCCACCGTCCATTGAGGAGGTGGAAGGCTATAAATACCCCCAAGGGGTTCATTTGTAACCATCAAGCAATTGTGAGCAATATACAAGCATTCTCCCAAGCTTCCATCTCTCAAGTTCTCTCTAAGTCTTTCCTTAGTCTCCAAGAGCTAAGTTAAGACTCGTAGGCTTACTAGCAGGTTCCGGAGTTTGAGTTTGAGCAAGACTTGCTAGGCCGCACGGAGCTTTCATCAGGTAAAACTCTAAGCCCGTGACACCGGGCGTCGAACGGTCGACTCAGAACTGGTACGGACAAGGGGAATCCGACTGTTTAATTAAAACAAAGCATTGCGATGGTCCCCGCGGATGCTGACGCAATGTGATTTCTGCCCAGTGCTCTGAATGTCAAAGTGAAGAAATTCAACCAAGCGCGGGTAAACGGCGGGAGTAACTATGACTCTCTTAAGGTAGCCAAATGCCTCGTCATCTAATTAGTGACGCGCATGAATGGATTAACGAGATTCCCACTGTCCCTGTCTAC
>JANTPZ010128145.1:0-16798 GCA_025593235.1 Vachellia pachyceras
TGACTTTTTGACTTTGACTTTGACTTTTCTTCTGTCAAATGACCAAAATGCCCTTCAACTTTCTCATAATTACCATTTTACCCTTACTTTCTCTACTTTTTCTAAAATTACTGTTTTGCCCTTACTTTTGATACTGAAAGACCTTTATGTCCTTGGTCTTTTATTAAATGGCATATGGGTCCTTTTCCTGAAGGTTTTCCCATCCTCATATCACTCTGGGCAATTTTTCTTAACTCTGGAATTCCTACAGAACTCCGTATACTAAGCCAGGTCTATCTTTACGACTTCCAGCCTATAGTCTTTCTTTCTGTACTATTTACCTCTGATTTCTCTTTTCATTTCCTAGCTATCGGATTAGCATTTCATTCAGCTAGCATAGAAATTTATGAAAATTTATCCATTTTTCACTGATACTCTAGCCCTTTTTCTTTTCCCAAAATACCCTTTAGATTGTCCAAAATTAATTTTTGAAATAAATTATATTTTGGGGATTTTCGGGTCTTTTTCCTGATTTTCGAGAAAATTGCCTTAATCGTATACTAAGCAATAATTTTATTAAATACTATAAAATTCACTGAATTTTTCTATGCCCTGAACTCAACTGATTATGGTCTCTTGATACCTTAAATAATTATTTTCGGCCATTAAATCTTCAAAATTCTATAAATAAAATTCTAGGCCGATTTTCAGCAATCTGTCGAATCTCTGTCAATAAGTGAGTTCTGCTCTATCTTTTGGGCATCTGTGACTTTTTCTGATATTTTGGTCAACGGTTGACTTTTTGACTTTGACTTTGTCAAATGACCAAAATGCTCTTACACTATCTAACTTTTCGTAATTCCCATTTTACCTTTGACTTTGTCCCCCTTGATCTTTTGTTTAATGACCTTTGCGTACTTTCCAGTAGGTCATACATCCTGAGATTGCTCCAGGGCGAGCACGCTTAACTGCGGAGTTCTCAAAATTTCTTCCGCTACGCCAGGTCTGACCTTGGGTTATCCAGCCCATCAACATCAACTTTTTCTGCTCTTTCTATCTGTGAGCTTTAACTTGACTTCTGACTATTAGTTCGGCCCCTTTTTATCCAATGACCATATTGCCATTGGTCTTTATACTTAATGACATTTATGTCCCTAGCTTACATTCTTAGTAATTTCAAAGCCTTAGGACTAAATTGACCAGGGTCGCTTTCGTTCATTGACATCTTCTCTTTCTGTACTTTATTTCTGGGCCTTATCTTATCTCATAACTATCTGTTTGGCTTCTATTTCTATTTACAAAAAATGGTGGATATTACATGAAGCATTCATACAAATGTGCTAGAAATGCTAGAGAATGAGTAAGAAGTAGTCATTCATGAAAAGGGTTTGATTATGAACCAAAAAGAGGTTTTGGTGATTTTTAAGAAAAGTAAAGATTTCAAAGAAATGGGTTCCAAAGGCCCTGGAAACTTACCTGTTTCAAACATAAATGAAAAATAGAAAACAAACTCCGATTGATCTGAAACTTTCCAGTTAAATAATACAAATCCTAATCTTTAAAACAATATAAAGTTTACGAAATTTGGATTTGTATTTTAAGAGATATGATTTTCCAAAATTAAGGGAAAAATCTGGAAAAACTGGAAGTGACCATTTGAACAAAAAATTTTATGGAATAAACTGATTCAAATGTGTAAGGTTTTGGGCCAATGATTATTTTCACCCTATAGATCACTTAATAAGCTAAATTTAGAAATTGAAACCACTCCATTTTGATGTTTCTAGAATTAATTATGAATTTTCAAAGTTGAGCAAGAAATCTGGAAAATGGGCCAGTGAACAGTAACAACGTTTTTTTTTAAATTTCCAAGTTCAATAAAAAGGCCAATTTGAGTTATCCAAGGCCAAAGAGTGGTTCAAAAATGATCTAATAAGAGGACATAGGGGAAAAATAGGAGGTGTTACACTCATAATTCACCCCATCACACACTTCCTTGGCTCTCATTGGTGCTCATAAAGGTGTGTAACTAGTACTTAGGAAGTTTGGTTACACAAACTGAATTGGTTGGCATCCAGTTACTTAATCTGGTTATGACTTATATCAGCAAAATAACTTTATTACAGTAAACTTTTCCACTTGTTTAGAGAATTTTATTTCTCCCTTTTAATCTCCAAATATAACTAATTCACATGACAACATAATCACTTCAATAATATCCCTGGAAATCTTTAAATTTCAACAGGATTACTTTACGTTGTCGGAACACCGATAAACGGCCTATCGACAAACAACTGAGTTTTAGGCCCTAAAAAATTTATAGAATTTTCACTGATACTCTAATCCTTTTCCTTTCCTCAAATTTCTTCCTAGAATATCTATAATTAATTTCTAAAGAAAACCCAATTTTCTAGGGTTTTTCGGGTATTTTCCTTTCAATCCGAGAAATCGCCTTTCTCGTATTATGAGAAATAGCTTTATCAAATACTATGAATTTCATACTATTTTTCCTTACTCTGGTCTCAGATATTTAAGGACTCCTGATACCTCAAATAACTTTGACTTTGACTCTAGATAAAAATCTAGGCCCTTACTTTTCTTTCAAAATTCCAATCTTACCCTTCTTTAAAATTCTATTTTCATCTTTTCCTTTAATGACCTTTGTGTCCTTAGCCTTTATAACTAAATGACCTTTTTTTCCTTGGCCTTTATGACTAATGACATTCTTGCCCTTGGCCTTTATGTATAAGGAATTCAATGCCTTATAAGTACTTTGATCGTAATCTTTCTGGTCCACTAGCTTCCTCTTTTTCTATACTTTCTATCTTTTGGCATTAACTCATCTCATTTCTATCTATTTGGCCTTTATTTCAATTGACAGTAAAAGTATGGATATTACAGAATCGAAGGTAGCAAATCTCCTAACCCAAAGTAATGTTGTAGTGAAAATGCTTTGTATATTATGCATGACTTAATGTTGAAAATTTGTGATGAAAGTGTATGAATATGTGCTTTTGAATGCTATGGCCATATGCATATCATTGTTTAATTTGCACATTTCATATTACCCTAATCCTACACTCGTTTATAAAGAGATGTCATGCACATTTATGTGTGTTAGTCTGTTTTGCTATTGGGATTTCAAAGAAATCTCACTCTCCCCAACTAACCATTCCTAGGTGCAAGCTCAAGCAAGGGTAAAAGCAAGGTGAATGAGGATTAAAGGAAGCAATATGTTACATTTTGTTGCCAAGTTATATGTTGCTACTTTATGTAATATGGTTGAATTTCATGCTTAAGTGCTCTTGTAGTTGATGTAATCCTAAACCTCTACATGATGAGTAGGTAAGTATATGTGAATGCATGCATGTCTATGTACAAATAAGTTAGATAAGTTAAGCATGCATTGGGGAAAAATTGAAAATGGTAAAGTTTTTCTAAAAAGAAACCAACATCCTTACCAAATCTCTAACATTGAGATGTGATGAAAAATAGCAAATCAAGTCCAATTAAGCTAAAATTTTTCAGAAACATAGTTCATATGGTGAGATTTAAAATGAGTCCTAGATCATTGAATTTGGACGTTTGTACAAGAAGTTATGGATTTTCAAAGTTAAGAGGAAAACCTGGAACAATGAAAAATGACCATAATATATTTTCACGCGGTAAACTGTATTAATTGCGAAGGTTTTTCAGCCAATGAGTATTTTCCCCTGTAGATAAGGTTATAAGCTTCATACAGAAATTGGAACCACTCAATTTCGATTTTCTAGAATTAATTATGAATTTTCAAAGTTGGACCAAAAAACTGGAAAATTGACCAAATGAATAGTAACTCGGGTGAAATATTGTAATCTCATTTCTTTGGTCAATTTTAGCTATTTAAGCCTAAAAATTGTTCAATAATGATATAATATTGTAATCTCATTTCTTGATACTCTCATACCTTTTCTTTTCTCAAATTGCTTCTCATAATGTCTTTAATTAATTTTTGAAGAAACCATAATTCAGGGTTTTCACTGGCCTTTTGTTTCCAGTCTGGGAAATTGTTTCTTACTTTCTCCTTGAAACAATTTTATAAAATACCAGAATTTTCAAGCTATTTTTCCTTACTTTGAGATCAAACATCTGATGCCTTTAAGTATTTTAAATATTATTTTTGGCTAATTATTTATTTAAATAGCAAAAAATTAAATGACAAGTAAAATTCCCGCAACAGATATACGAGTCATTTTAACCTAAACTGAGCCTTAATTACAAATTAGTGAATTTTTCTCTATCAGATGGTGTCTTAAAAATTTTTCTAATATTTCGGTCAAATTTGACCAAAATGCCATTGAAATTTTTCATAATCACCAAAATGCCCTTTATTCTCTAAATGGCAATTTGGTCCTTTATCTTCATACTTTTCCTTAAATAAACCTTCCAACCCTTAACTACTTTTCCTTCTCTTTCTACTCAGCCCTGATTCAATATCTCTATTATTCAGTTGGCCTTTAATTTTTAATCACTGAAAGTATGGACGTTACAAGTTTCTTGGTTTTTGCTGGAATGTTAGGTTTTTAGTGAGAGAAAATAAGAAAGAGGGGGATTTAGATCAAGTGATTGTTACCAAACAACTCTATGCTTTAAGGAGTTGATTGGTGTGTGTTTTGTGTTGGATTGAAGATTGTATGAATTTTGGGAATCATGAAACCCTAGGGGAGGTGCTATCCAATTTTCCATTTAAAAGGAGAATGATGGTTTGAGTGAAATGATGCATGGAAGTTGGTTCAGGAATAAGATTATGTAAGTATAAGAAGCAAGAAGTTAAAAGAAGTTGAAAATCACAATTTTTCCCGTAACATAAACATCTCGGCCAGACCAAGAACATGGGGAGGAGTGTGATTTTCATGATTTTGATGTTTCCATTGTTGATAGCTTGTTCTGATGATAACAACACCTTATGGTGCTGCAGGATTTGAATATGTTTCAAAAACTTGAAAATGTGTTGGAACTGTTAAGTGTGTTTTGAAACTCGAGTCTGAAACTTTCAAACCTCAAGTTATGAAACTTGTTTTCAAACTTGACGTTTGCAAAAGAAGTTTTGCAAAACTTGAGCTATTGTTTTGTAAAACTCAAGTTTTACATAGTTTACTATTAGATATGATTAGTTTTGATGATAACAAAAATAATAGAGCAAAAAGTTTTTAAAATCTATATTGATTTGTCAAATATAATAGAGCAAAAAATTTTATAATCCATATTGTTTTACTACTATATTTGCATTCTTTTAATTGGAGGATGATGTGGTTAAATAACTCATTTTGAATGTTAAAATGTCTTAAATAGATGTTTTATCATTATACATTGATTAATGATTCATCTAAGCTTCATTTGGATGTTTAGAACTGATTCTTGAAGTTAATGCTTGAGCACAAACTCAAACACTCGAGTATGATGAGTTTTCAGAGCTTCCTATTGAGTTTTTGGAGTCAACACCTGAGTATTGGGCTATAATACTCGAGCATTGACCTTTGGGGAGTCAATACTCAAGCACTAGACCATAATACTCGAGTATTAACCTCTTGGGAGACGATGCTCGAGCACTGGATCTCTAATACTTGAGCATCGAGCTCCTCTGTTATCTGTTAGCTCGACATATATTTGGTATTTTGATCATATCTCCCAAAATACAAGTCTGATTGATGTGAAACCAATTTCATATGAAACTAGACTCCAACTGGTTTCATAGACACCAAGAACAGCATCAAATGATTTCAAATGAAGGAGATATAGCTAAATTTGGTGGTAAAAACTAAACTTTTTATTTTTTACCTTTGATTAATTTATCTATAATGCCTTTCTTTATATGATATATTTGAAACTGATTCTTATTTCATCTGAAAGTAGACTTGAAGGGCTTTCCATTGATATATTATATGCAAATTTTAGAGTTGAATTGAGAGAGTTATGATCGTTGCAAGTTGAGCTATAAGCTGAAATCTGGACCATGACCTCAATGCTCGAGCACTGAGACTCAATGCTCAAGCATCGAGCTCCAAAGATCAGTTTTTCAACACAATACTTGCCAATGCTCGAGCACAGGCACCTAGTGCTCAAGTATTGAGTTCAAAAATCAGTTTTTCAAACAATGGTTTCACCCAATGCTCTAACATTAAGTTCAAGCAATGCCAACACTCGAGCATTGGAACTTAATGCTCGAGCATCGTGCTTCTGGGACTCAATGCTTTCACTAAATACTTCAAGCATAATAGGAAATATTGCCAATGGTCGAGCACTAACACCTAATGCTTGAGCATCAGGCTCTAAACTTAGTTTTTCCTCAATGCTGTCATGAAATGGACACCTCCTATTTCCCCCTTATTTGCTCATATTAGATCACTTTTGAACCTTTTGACCAAAAAAAAAGATCACTTTTGAACCACTCTATGGCCTTAGATATCAAAAATTGACCAAAATTGCGAACTTGAAAATTCCAAAAATGGAAAAAATGATGTTACTGTTCACAGGTCAAATTTTCCAGATTTCTGGCCCAACTTTGAAAAATCATAATTAATTCTAGAAAAATCAAAATTAAGTTATTCCAATTTCTAAATTTAGCTTATTAAGTGATATATTGGAAAAAAAATACTCATTGGCCCAAAACCTTGCCCATTTGAATCATTTTATTCCGAAAACATGCACTGTTCAAATGGTCACTTCCATTTTTTCCAGATTTTTCCCTTAACTTTGGAAAATCATATCTCTTAAAGTACACATCCAAATTTTGAAAAATTTATATCCTTTTAAAGCTTAGGATATGTAGTATTTAAAATTTTATATCCCTTTAAAGTTTAGGATGTGTAGTATTTAATTGGAAAGTTTCAGCTCAATCGAAGCTCGTTTGCTATTTTCCCTTGCCATGTGAAACAGATCAGTTTTCAGGGCCTTTGGAACCCTTTTACTTTAAAAACCAACTTTTCTCAAAAATCACCAAAGCCTCTTTTTTGTTCATTTACCCACCTCTATCATGCATGATTACTTTCTTACCATTCATTGCCACTTCTAAGCCATTTCCATGCATGCATTATCACATGTTCACATACTATTCATGTAGAGGTTTAGGGATTACAAATCACATCAACTTTCAAGTAGACATTAACAACTCAATATTTTCACAAAATTCATTCAAGCAAGAGAATAATCTTCATTCATCAATAACCTTTTCCTTACCCTTGCTTGAGCTTCCACCTACATGGTTAGTTGGTGTGTAATGAGATTTGGGAATCCCAATAGCAAAACTAACTAATCAAAAACATTGTGAATGTGCATATCATAACTTTTAAAGTGTATGATCATAGAATATGTGACATATCAAACTACCATTTATTATGCATATGGCCATAGCATCAAAGTCACATCTCATACACATATCATCTACTTCAATCATCATAAAAATTCATGCACAATTCACAAACAATTTTTATAAAACATGAGTAAAGATTAGTAGTCTTGCTACCTTTAAGCTTAGCTTCCCTTTTTACTTGAACTTTAAAGTTCTCTTGGATCACTTCCAAATATGCTCTTAAGGGTCTCAACTTCGTAAAGATCATGTAATAATATACACATGAATATACAACCATCTAAATGCAAGAAAAATTACAAAAACACAATAAAACTTCCTCTTGCATTTTCAAGACCCTTACAAGTTCCAACTTTGGTTTTTATGGCCTTTAATGCTTCTCAAACCCCTTCCTTATTTTTACCTACACAAAACATCATTTTAGAGCCATTGGAAGCATTAGAATCATCAAAATCCCACTCCCTCTATTTCTTTCAAATTTTGAAAAACAGAACAAAGAGGGAGGGTTTGGATTTTTCAACATTTCATCATGTATTCTTGCATATTCATGCTCTCAAAACACTATCCATACATCATATAGCTTAAACATACTCTTCTCCATCATTCTCCAAAGTGGATGGTACCCCCCTTAAACTTAGGGTTTCAAAAATTTCAACCCACAACCAAACCACATCAATACATACATCAAAATACTCTTTACTACTCAAGGAAGAGCTTGCAACCATTTACTACCTCTAAAACCTTCTCTTTTTCATTTTCATCTCTTGAAACCCTAACTTTTCATCTTCAAAAAGAGGGCTTTACTCAAGAAAATAATGTTGATAACTTGTTTTGATGATAACAAAGTTTTAATTCAAAGGTTACATGGTAGGATTTGGAAAAGGTTTTTGAATTTTTGAAAATGAGTTTTATAGTTCAAAAACTCGAGTTTGATGATCCACAACTCGAGTTATGTGCTTGTGTTTTGAAAACTTTCAGGTATAACTCGAGTTTCCAACTTCAAGTTGTGATGACTCGAGTTACACTCTTCTAAGAACTCGAGTTACATGCCTTAAGGCTTCTGTCCATGGAACTTCATGTGCAAAAACTCGAGTTTGAAGGTTCAACCACTCGAGTTTCTCAAAACTTTCAAGTATAACTCGAGTTCTCAGCTTCAAGTTGTGATGACTCGAGTCACAGTCTTCTTAGAACTCGAGTTGCATGCCTAAAAATATGTTCTCAAGAAAACTCATGAAGTAAAACTCGAGTTTGAAGTTTCAGCAACTCGAGTTACTCAGAACTTTCAGCAACAACTCGAGTTTCCAGCTTCAAGTCGTGACAACTCAAGTTCCAGGTATACAAAACTCGAGTTTCGTGTCCTTGAACCTCTGAAGGAGATTTTCCTTCAATATAACTCGAGTTCTAGAAGTATATAACTCAAGTTGCACAACTGGTTTACCATAACTTCTAACACAAACTTGAGTTGTAGCAATTAAAGTTTCATCCACTCGAGTTACATCCTTTTCAAAACTCAAGTTGCACAACATGATTTCATAACTTGCAATCTGAACTCGAGTTTTCCAAATTAAAGTTTTCTTAACTCGAGTCAGGCATTTTTGAAAACTTGAAGTTTTATCACAGGACATTTCAAATAGCTATAAATCTATGAGATACAACTCGAGTCATGCTTTCCTTAAACTCAAGTCACAACTTTATTTGACAACCAGCGTCTGACACGGAGCTTCACTTTTACCAAATCCTTCCTTATTCCTGCCAAAGTTTTTTAAAACCTACCTGCTACCATAAATGCACGTTCACTAACCTATGAAACAGGAAAAGTCTCATCTGCTGAAGATCTCCAACAACGAGAAGCAATCAGAATTTTCTCAGTCTTCGCCGACGTCGTAGGAATACATTTATTGTCACATTCAATGCACACACCAACCAGAGACAACATTATTCTTGTGAGCTTTGAAATGATTAGCACATCTACTCTTGTGAGAGTATACTCTTGTAATTCATTCTTCTATTCATTGAGAAACTCAAGGACGGGGCCTTGAGATCATTGGGCTGTGAGTTTGTAGAAAAACAAAGAGTGACGGTCTCTGTTCTCTTGCAAATAGTGAGGGGGAGTGTGACTCCTTGGTTGTAAAGGCTCGAGAGGCCAAATTGTTTGTGATTAGTTGATTGCAAATCTCAGAGGAGCTCTGAGGACTGGACGTAGGTCAGAGAGGACCAAACCAAGATAAATCGCTGTGCCATTCTTCTTCTGCTCTCTCGGTGATTTCGTTTAATTTTTGTGATTTAAGTTTAATTTTTAATTGTGACCAATTCACCCCCTCTTGGTCAAATCATACACTAACATTTGGTATCAGAGCAGGTCTCTTGTTTAAAGGATGTAACTGTCTCAAGAGTGATCATGGCAAGATTTGGCGAACACGTGATGGCTGATGGAAAATCAATAACCAAACCTCCTGCATTCAACAACCAAAAGTTCTCTTTCTGGAAGATAAAGTTCCAGAACTTTATTATGGGCACTGATTTTGATTTATGGGATATTTTTGAAACATGCAACATTGTGCCAATGATGAAAGATAAAGACCAGCTGGTTCCTAAGCCGAAAGCAGAGTTTGATGATGAAGACAAAAAGAAGATGCTATTGAACCGAAAAGTTGTCCTAATGTTGCAAGCAGCTTTAAACGAAGATGATTTCTTCAAGGTCTGCACTTTACCCTCTGTAAAACACATGTGGGAAGCATTGGAGATTGCCTACGAAGGAACTGAAGCGGTAAAGGAAAGCAGAGTAAACATGCTCACCACTGAGACTTACTCAGAATAAGAGATGAAGAAACAATCGCAGAATTCCAAATGCGGCATACTCACCTCATCAACAAGTTAGCTGCTCTCGAAAAAACATACGATCAACGTTCCCAAGTGAGAAAGATTCTCAATGTGCTATCCAGCAAGTGGGAAGCGAAAGTAATAGCCATTGAAGAGTCTCATGGAGAGTCAATGACTTCAGTAGCAGCATTGTTTGGGAGCCTCGCAGAGTATGAGAGCAAGCAGAAATTCAAGAAAGAATTATCCAACATCGAAGAAAAGAAGAAAAAGGAGCTTGCACTCAAATCTGCAAAAGAGAAGGAAAAGGAACCTGAAACAGAGGAAGAAAAAGAAGAAGATGTTGAAGATGAAGAACTTGCTATGGTAGTTCGCAAGTTCAGAAAAATGTACCGAAAAGATCAACAGACCCGACGACCATTAAAAGGAGGATCAAGCAGGATTGTTTGCTATGAATGCAACAAACCAGGACACGTCAGGGCAGATTGTCTGCTGATTACTGCTCAAAACAAAGAGAATGAGAAAAAGAAACCGAGATTCTTTAAGAAGAAAAAGGCGTATGTCTCTGGCATTTGGGGCGACAGCACCTCAGACGAAGAAAGCGAAGCAGAGGAAGAAGCAAACCTTTGTCTCGTGGCTCAGGAAGAAGAAAACTCAGAGACAGAGGAGGTAATTCTCACTAACCTAACTTATGATGAATTACTTGAAGATTATGATTAAATGCATCTTGAACTGTTAAAATTTGCAAAAGAATTATCATTTCTTAGGAAGAAGGTTAGGGAGCTGGAAAAACCAATTGAGAAAACTGTCACTGCTTCTGTCTGTTCTAAATGTGAGATTTTGAAAACTGAAAATAATAGATTAACAAAATCTCTCGAAAGGTTTACAAAAGGCAGTGAGATGTTACAAATAATTTTGAAAACCCAAAGAGTAACCAATGATCATAGTGGCATAGGTTATAACCCAGCAAACGATTTTCACAAAGGTAAGAAGAAGAGTGGCAACAAAAGTTATTTAAAGTTTTTCCAAAAATCTGTGCATACGTCTGAACCGTTTGCCTTTTATAATTATTGTAATAGAAAGGGACATAGATCTACTTCTTGTCATTTTAAGAAAAAGAAAGATCTTGGAACTTACAAATGGGTACCTAAAGGAACTTATGTTCCAAAGGCACCTAGCACTAACCAGAAAGGACCCAACAAGACTTGGGTACCTAAATCAAATAAATGATCTTTATGCAGGTTTTTCTTAGAGGGTCAAGTAAGTGGTATATCGATAGTGGATGCTCAAGACATATGACGGGTAACAAAAATAAGTTTGTCAACCTTATAAGAGGCATTCAGTATAAGGTTAAGTTTTAGCACAGCTTATCATCCACAAACGGATGGATAGTAAAAAAGAACGATTCAGACACTTGAAGACATGTTGAGAGCGTGCGTGCTAGAACTAAAGGGAAATTGGAGTGCATATTTGCCATTAGCTGAGTTCGCATATAATAACATCTATTACTCCAGTATAGAGATGGTGCTTTATGGTTATACGTGAGAAAGTGCAGATCTCCTTTATGTTGGACAGAGATAAAGGAAAGAGATATGTACGGTCCAAAGCTAGTAAATTGTACTGCTGCTAAGGTAGAGATGATAAAGAAGAAACTACAAGCAGCATAGAGTTGACAAAAGAGTTATGCAGATCAAAGAAGATGACCTTTAGAGTTTGAAGTCAGAGATCATGTTTTTCTCCAAGTATCTCCAACAACAGGGGTAGGTCAATCTTTAAAGACTAAGTATATTGGGCCATTTCAAATTTTAGACAGAGTCGGACCAGTAGCCTATCGGTTAGCTTGACCCCTAAATTTGAGTCTTATTCATAATGTCTTCATTGTTTCCCAGTTAAAGAAATATAATCCTAACCCAGCACAAGTTATAGAGCATGAAATATTACGTTGCAAGATAATTTATCATATGAAGTAAGACTATCGTTTATTATTGACCGAAAGATGAAGCAGCTCTAGAACAGAAATATGCCGATTGTCAAAGTTATATGGCATGGGTCAAAAGCTGAGGAAGCTACATGGGAAACGGAGGAAGATATGAGGAACATATATCCAGAGTTATTTCAATAAGGTATGTAAATTTCGAGGATGAAATTTATTTTAAAAGGGAGAGAAATGTAATATCCACGTTTTTACTATAAATTAAAATAAAGGCTAAACTGGTAGTTATGAGATGAAATGAGTCCCACATACAGAAAGTACAGAAAAGAGACCACGGTCAATTTAGTCCTAAGGCTGAAATTGCTAAATATATAAACCAAGGACATAAATGTCATTAGTTAAAAAGATCAAGGACAATATGGTCATTAGGCATAAAGACCAAGGGCATAAATGTCATTTAGACATAAATTCTAAGGGTATAAAGGTCATTAAGCAAGAAGATGTAAGGGTAAAAATAGAATTTTGAAAGATTAGTAAAAGTAAGGGTAGTTTGGTAAATAAGAGAAAATGCAAGGCATTTTGGTCATTTGACAAAAGTCAGAGTCAGAGTCAAAGTCAACAATCCAGATATCACAAAAAATTTATAGGATAGATAGAGTAGAACTCACTCATTAAAACCATGTGTCACAAATTTTTGAAATTCGGCCTAGATTTATGTCTATAGGATTTTGAAGGGCAGAAAGCCGAAAAATAATTATTTAAGGTATCAGGAGTTCTCAAACATCTGAGACCATAGTATAGAAAAATAAAATGAATTTTATAGTATTTTATAAGATTATTGTTCAGAATACGATAAAGGCGGTTTTCCCGAATTGGAGGAAAAAGGCTGAAAACCCTGGAAAATGGAATTTTCTTCAAAAATTAATTACAGACATTACGGGAGGAAATTTGAGGAAAGTAAAAGTGCTAGATTATTAGTAAAAATTCTAGAAATGTTTTATACTATAAACTCAATTACTCATCGGTAGGTCATTTTTCGGGGGTTTTGACAGGGTAGAGTAACCTTGTTGAAATTTAAGGATTTCCAGGATCATTTCTGGGATAAATATTTCTCCATATGAGTAAGTAAAATGTGGATATTAATAGAGGAATAAATTTTTTTCCTAGATATGTAGAAAAATTTACCGAAATAAAGTTACTTTTACCAGTATAAGTTGTAACCATATCAAGTAACTGAACGGTAACCGATTTAGTTAGTGTAACTAAGCTCCCAACTATTAGTTACACCACTTTTTATTAACTGATGAGAGACAAGCACATGGGAGAAGTGGTGGTGAAATTTATCTACCAATAAGAGCATATGTTGTTCCTTGTGAAGTCTTTTGCAACTTGGTCTAGTTCATAGGCATCTCTAGCCCTATTGATCCAAGTTAGATAAAACTTGTCTAGTTAAGGCAGTAGAGTTTTGTAACTCTTAGGTATTCTCTTCTAAGGTCTACTACCAAAACTCAAACTTGATGTCTTCATGTCATTAATAAACATCACTTATTATATAAGGTCTATTCACTAGGCTGACTCTTTTCTGCTACTTCTGTAGTCTATTAGATCCACAAGATAATTGCATTGTGTTGGAATCAGCCTGATGAAATATTATTCCAATTCTCAGCCACCTCTACGCTTGTTTCCATAATCTGAGCGATACCATGCGTGACGTTGTGCTATCAAGGCATTCTATCTAATCTTTTACTTTTAAGGAAGCATCCATCATGCTGTGTCCGTTTGGAAATGCGGTAGAGATGTACTTTTACGCAAGCCAAGGTAAATATGTGGAGGAGATTATCTCATTTTGTGGAAAAAAACACTACTGAACGTGCTTTTGAAGAGTAAATAAGCTTTTCCAAACAAGCACACTATCTTATTCCCAGTAAGCTTATAATGCATATTAGGTCTAATTGGGTCAATTCTTCTAAAACTCATATCTATATGGCTGAATCACATCAACACTTCCTTTACTCATCTTCATATTCAATCATGCATGATCCATGAAATGTTAATACAACTTCCAGCACAAATCCAACACAATACAATCCATACTCCAATCATAATCATTTCAAACACTAAATAAGAGCAAATAGTTCAAAACTTAGCCAGAACTGTGCTCTGATATCACTAAAAGTAACACCTTCCTTAGCATACTTTAATTTCTATTAGAGATCGATTATGAACCACTTTACATCCATTGAATGCTTAAAATTAGCTAACCAAGTGAAAATTTAAAACTTTGCAAAAGTACTGTTCACTTGGTAGTTCAGATTTCTGGTCCAACTTTGAAAATTCATAACTAATTCTAGAAAAATCAAAATCAAGTGGTTCAAGTCTCTAAATAAATCTTATGCAGTCCTTTACAGGGGAAAAATATCTCCTTGACCAAATTATTAACCAATTAATACAGGTTTACACGTGAAGAAACACTGTTTATTTGGTCATTTTTCCATTTTCCAGATTTTCCCCTCAACTTTGGAAAATCATAACCTTTCCTCTACACATCCAAATTTACCAAAATTTAGATAATTTTAGAGCTTGGAATGAGTAGTATTTAACTGAAAGATTTCATATCATTTGGACTTCATTTGCTATTTTTCATTGTTTCCTCAACTTTGCTCTTTGATAAGGGCTTTGGACCCCTTTTATGCTACTTTGCATACTTATTTTTCCTTTCTTGCATCCGTTCTCTTACTTTATCATGCAATATAACATGATTGGCTCATCCATACAGCACATGTTTCATACTTCAAATGTAGGAATTTAAACTACATTAATCCACAATTGAGCCCAACAATTTGTACAAAACTTCTTACTTGGCTTGTTATGTAATCCACACTTACCTTTTCTCTTCTTGGCCTCTTGCTCATATTCTTGGCCCTAAAAAGTGTTGTTAAGGGAGAATGAGATTCATGGAATCCCAATAGCAATTATCTCTAACTAATACATCAATAAGCATAACTATTATTGAGCAGTATAAAAAAGCCATGAAACTTTAACATGCATAACTAACCTTACAATTTTACTTTCTCAAATTTGTCATGGCATGTTATCATCATCAAGTATCAAACAAATATTTGCATGTCTATAATCAAATCAACAAACTTTAACATGGCAAATGTACAATCACAATCAATAACAATATAAATGTAAAAGTTAGAGAAATTGCTACATTGATTACTTAATCTCCCTTGCTCTTAATGACTATTACTTCTTGCACTTTTGGAACTTTCCTCTCAAAAATATCTTCCTACACATTACATAATGCAATTGGCATTAATCAAAAGCCATTTCCAATCCAAGAAACACTTTGAAACTCCATAAAAGTCCTTTGGTAATCCAAGTGTTCTTAAAACCCTTAATCTTAGAAATTCAATTCTAATGCTTCCAAAATTATTTTCACATTTCCAACCTGCACAATTTTTCATTCTAAAGCCAATGGAAGCATCAAAATCATGAAAATAACATTCCTTCATCATGTTCATGTTCTGACCTAAAGTCTCCATAAGAGATGAAATATATGATTTTCAACTTCTTTTAACTTCTTACTTTTTATACTTACAAAATCTTATTCCAAAATCATTTTCTATGAATTATTTAACATCAAAACATCACTTCCCCGTCAATTGGAAAATTTGACAGAGCTCCACTTAGGGATTGAGATTCCAAAATTCCAAATACAACAATAATCAACATAAATCATACACCAATCAACTCCTTATCTTGCACAGAGTTGTTCGGTAACAATTAATTGTTCTAAATCAAGTATAAGCCAATAAACAAAACCGATATAAGTGAAGAGGAGAGTCCA
This sequence comes from Vachellia pachyceras, assembly GCA_025593235.1. Lineage (NCBI taxonomy): Eukaryota > Viridiplantae > Streptophyta > Magnoliopsida > Fabales > Fabaceae > Vachellia > Vachellia pachyceras. The sequence continues at coordinate 15,928 of JANTPZ010128145.1, forward strand.
AAGAGTAAGAATATGCAAAATATTGCATCAAAACACAACTTACCTTGCATATTTTGGAGATTTTTGCTCTCCTCTTGAGCTTTCATGGCTGCCACCCCTTGTAATATCCACCCTTTTCTGTAAACTAACATAGAGGCCAAATCGTTAATTAGAAAATAAGAAAAGGACCAGAAATAAAAGTACAAAAAGAAGAAATGTCGGTGGACCGAAAAGACCCTGGTCAATTTAGTCCTAAGGCTTTGAGATTACTAAGGATGTAAGACAGGGACATAAATGTCATTAAATATAAAGACCAAGGGCAATATGGTCATTGGATAAAAGAGGCCAAACTAGTAGTCAAAAGTCAAGTTAAAACCCACGGATAGAAAGTACGGAAAACGTTTATTGCTGTTGGGCCGGAAGTCGCAGAATCAGATTTGGCCCGGTGGATGGAAGTCGGAAGGAATAGTAAAGTTAAGCGTGCTCGTCCCAGGAGCAATTCAAGGATGTGTGACCTCCTGGGAAGTTGCCTAGGAGTCAGAAATCAAAAGATCAAGGGCCAAAAGGTCAAGGGCAAAATGGGAATTTATGAAAAGTTAGACTGTCAAAGGGCATTTTGGTCATTTGACCAAGTCAAAATCAAAGTCAAAAATTCAAAAAGTTGACCAAAAATCAGAAAAATTCACAGATGCCCAAAAGATAGAACAAAACTCACTGATTACCAGAAATTCAACCGATTGTTGAAATTCGGTCTGGATAAGGAATTATGAAATTTTAAAGATTTAAGGTTGAAAATATTTATTTAAGGTATCAGGAGTTCCCTAAGACCAAAAAGCAGAGTCTATAGAAATTCAGTGCAATTTATAGTATTTTACAAAATTATTGCCCAAAG